>MU853754.1:278743-509994 GCA_033297225.1 Diplogelasinospora grovesii
GTTTTTACTCCGGGGGACACGCGCTACATCCCCCCGGGGCCAAGCCATTCATTTGTTAAATAACCATAGTTACCCCCCCCCCCCGGGCCCCCCCCGGTCCCCCCCCCCCCCCCCCCCCCCCCCTTTTACTTACTTTCGTCAGGTTCTCCCGTATTTAGGTCCCTCAGGCCACTCTCGCAGTAGCGACGACGGCGCCGAGAGTCTGGGCGCTCATGTCGAGGGCCCGTTTCTGAACCCGGCCAAGAACGGCGTGCACAACCGCGCCGTCCTGCGCGAGGCGCGTTCCTTTGGCGATCTGGAGGACATGTACGGGTGGTCGTGCAACATCAACCCTCCTCCCGGTGGTCCCACGGTGAAGATGATCACGGTCGCGCCCGAGCTCGGAAGCAGCATGACACCGACGATCATCCCCGAGCTCGTGTCCCGCGGCGTGATCGTGTCGATCGGGCACTCGGAGGCGACGTACGAGGAGGCGTCGGCGGCCGTGGCGGCGGGCGCCACCATGATCACCCACCTCTTCAACGCCATGCGCCCGCTGCATCACCGGAACCCGGGCATCTTTGGCGTCCTGGGCGGCATCGCGCGGCCGCCGTTCTTCGGCGTCATCGCCGACGGCATCCACCTCCATCCGACCACGATCAAGATCGCCTGGAACGCGCATCCGGAGGGGTTCATCCTCGTGACGGACGCGATGCACATGGTGGGGCTCGCCGACGGCGTGTACGAGTGGACGAACGGCGAGGGGGAGCACTTCATCGTCAAGAAGGGGTCTGTCCTGCACCTCCAGGGCAGCGACACCATCGCGGGGAGCTCCATCACCCTGATCGAGTGCGTGAACAATTTCCTGAACTGGTCGGGCGCTACCGTCCCGCAGGCGATCAAGGCGGTCACGGCCACGCCGGCCGCCATGCTGGGCGTGCAGGGCATCAAGGGGTGTCTGGATGCGGGAGCGGATGCGGACCTGGTTATATTGAGTGAGTCGGAAAGAAAAGAGGGGGAAGGAGTAGGGGGGAAGATGAGGGAGCTGGTGGTGGATGAGGTTTGGAAGTTTGGTGCCAGGGTTTTTCAGAGGGAATGAGACCTTATTGTAGACATGATCTGATTTGATAGAACTATACGGGGAGCAGGGTAGGCTAAATTGATTTTGTTATAGATATATGAACATGTAAAAAAGAAAAAAGAAAAAAAAAAAAAGGTATCAAAATGAATGGCAGGCTTTATTGCCATTACAAGAACTCCGACAAGACTACCTTCTGTAGAGTATACAGTACGTAGGTCATGGGTATGTCAATCTCCACATCAACCGGGTTATAACACTAAACGACAGTGAGAAACGAAGGTCTCCTCCTATTCACTCCTTTTGCAATTTTCCCATCCCTTCTTTGACGTGTGTGTTCTCCATCCAACCACCCTTACCCCCCCTTCTCTCCCTCAACCCAACCCGCATCCAAGAGTTTAATACCGCAACGTGACCCTAGAAGTAGTCCCCCGATGCTGAGCGGCGTCATGCAACCAATCCCTTCCCTGCCCCCCTTTCACCCCGTTCACATTCGACCCTCTTGTCCACATGCGTTGCTCCCCAAAGTTCACCCCTTTTGGCGAGTGGCCCGTTTCGATGGCGGCAATCTGCGCAAGTACCTCGCCCATCTCAACCTCCACCTGCCGATCCTTCCTCCTGCGTGCCCGTCTAGCTTCGGACTCTGCATCCTCCCTGCTACCCCCCTCCATCAGTGTTGTTGTTGTTGTTGATTGTCCAGGTGTCCACAGCCCTTTCACCCCTTTTGACGGCGTTTGGTTTTGTGTTGTTGTTTGGGTAGGTGTCCACATCGACCCAGACGCAGCTGGTGGTTCGTTTGTCGGTGGGGTGCGTGACCTCCTCGTCTGTACCTCCGTTTGTGCCTCCACTGGTACTGCCAGCTGTTCTTGTTCTTGCACCGCTGGAACCGGCGGCGTTGCTGGCGCTGTTTGCCGTACCGGCGTGATTGGTAGGGTTGGTGGTACGATGGGGACGAAAGTGGCTGCCGGGGGTGCCGGCGAGAATCGTGGCGTGGAGACGATATTGACAATCTCGGCAGCCTCCACCACCTCCTCCCCGACCACCGCAGGGTTCGTGTCCGTCCAAAAAATACTCTGCCTAACCAGCGCTTGTGACTCTAGATGCCGCTGCAGATCTAGCAGTGTCCGCACGCCCATTGTCTGCGGGGCCACGAACTCCTCATACTCTCCCCCAACCACGTCTTCCTGCTCGTACTCTTGCTTGATATACACCTCCGGCTGCTCATACACTGGCTCCGGTACCGGCTGTGCATACCCCCGTTCCATCCACGGTTCATACACCGGCTCTGGTACCGGCTCATACACTAGAGGTTCGCCATATACAGTGATACGTCGGTTGTAATCTTCCAGGGCAGCCCGCTGGACAAACAGCCTTTCCTGCTCGAGCGCTTCTATCTGGGCTTGTATCATTGGGTCGAACACCTCCACTACCTCCTCCTCCACCTCCACCACCTCCTCTTTTTGTTCCTGGGGGGCGTAGCCAGTGAACGCAGGATGGACAGCTTCATCCGGACAGCTGTACGTCATTGACCCGAAAAACACAGGGTGTACATAGGCTGTATCATATGTATACCCCGTAGCGGCGGGATGCGCCCACTCTGACTCTGACACGAGGGAACTTCCGGCGAAAACTGGATGTCTCACCGCGGGATCAAAAGCTCTGGCGGGAGGGCGGGTAGACAGAACGATGGCCTCGCGGAGTGCAGCGTCCCATTCCGCACTGGTAACAACCCTTCTGACCGACTTCTTCCTCGGATAACTCAACGAGATAGCCTCCTGCAGTGCTGCGTCCCACTCTGCTGCGCTAACCTCCTTGCGCCTGACATTGACACTGGTGATGGTGGACGGACTCCATAACCCTTCAGAACGGTTAGTCGGGGTTTTGCGCGGGCTAGAAGATTTGTTCCAGATGTTGGCTGAGCTCAGACTCTCAAGTGGCTTGGAGACAGTCTGTCGTGGCTTTTGTCGCATATCTTTGGCAGCTGGCTCTAACTTTGTAGTGCGGTAACTTTCACTAGACCGGTTGTGGTCGACTTTGAACATCCCCCCTTCCTTCCCTTCGGTCTGCGGTGATGACGGGCGGTGGTTCCACAGCCCTGCCGTCGGTTGCTTGCCTGGTGAGCGAGGGATGTGAGATGTATGTGCCGTTGACTCCAGAGTAGTTGGTTGAGTTGAGCTAAGGCGAGGAATCATGGACGGTTTGTGTTCTGCATGCTTTGTCTGCTCGACAGCAGTCCATAGCTGAGTTGACTCCTTAGTCTTGACCTCATTTCGCAGCTCCCAAAGGTTATCGCTCTCGATCACTGGAACCTCCGTGGGTTGCACCTTGCGGGGTTTCGTCCGGACAGCCTCCATGCTGGCAGCTAGACGCTCCCAGGAACTGTCATGCGGCAATCCATTGCCGTGTGCACTCATACTCTTCTTAACAGATCGTCGGCCCGTCCACAGCTGCTTCGCTCGTTCACCTCTTTGTTTAGGAGACCACAGCGGCGCTGAACCATTAGCCTCCTTGTTGTCACCTTGCGGCTTCCAGAGTGTAGAGCTGGCAATAACAGCAGGCTGCTCCGCCCTTCGCGGCTTAGCTCGCACAGTCTCCATGCTACCAGCTAGACGTCCCCAAGAACTGTCGTGCGGTAGACCCTTGCCATGCTCACCTTTCTTAACAATCCGTCGTCCCGCCCATAAGTGCTTCGTTTGTTTGGGAGACCATAGCGGCGCTAAACCATTAACCTCCTTGCTGTTCTTCTGTGATGCCCACAAGGTTGAACTCGCAATGACAGCAGGAGAAGCCTTTCGCGGCTTGGCTCGAACAGTCTCTATGCTGCTCGCGAGACGTTCCCAAGTACTATCATGCGGCAATCCCTTTCCATGTCCACCCTTTTCAACAGTCCGTTGTCGGCCCGACCACAACTGCTCCGTTTGCTTACTGGCATGGGACCAGAGTAGTGCTGAACCCTTGACCTCCCTGTTGTTACCTTCCGGCTTCCAAAGTGTCGAGCTCTCAATAACCGCAGGCTGCGCAGCCGTCCTTGGCTTGGATCGGACCGTCTCTGAACCGACTACTTCCGCAACCTTCTCCCAAACCCCGTTTTGAGGCAGGCCCTTGCCATGATGGCCCTTCTTCTCCACGCTCTGCTTTCCACTCCACAGCGGCGAGTCCTGAGCAGCCTGCTGATGCTCCAATGGTCGAGTAACAGGAAGTTGAAGTTCCTCAATACCAATGGGTACTATCATGATGGACTGTCGTTCTCGTTCCTCCTCCTCCTCCTCTTCGCCCTCATAATTAGACGGAATCTCATTGATATAATCATCCACGATCGACAACGACGACGACGTATTATTCAACGCCAGTGGGAACAGGCTGTTCTTGGACGGCACATTGGAATTGTCAGTCTTCAACAAACTCGCAATCTCCCAAAGCGTCGTCTCGTCAAATCCATCGTCATCCTCATCACCCTCACTATCCCCCTCTCCCTCTCCCTCTCCCTCTCCCTCGCCTTCATAGTCCGAGTTGTCGTCGTCATAATCATCAAAGAACGACGACGAATACTCAGCAGTAGCGGCAGTAGCCTCGGCCTGCTGCCTCGCTCGTCCAGCAGACGCCATGGTACCAGGCATGGCCATAAACATTGGCCGTTGCTGCTGTGGCTGGAAGACGATGCTGGCTGTATCAGACCTTTCACCCCACGGAAACTGGAATATCCCCAGAGTACCCCGTTTGTCTGGCAACGGCTCGGGATTTTCAATGATATCCGGAAGCAAAGTCACGCGCTTGTTGCGACGGGGCGGTCTTTGCGTTAGTGGTCGTGGCGCTTTTTGGTTCTGAGGTTGAGGTTCGGACAGCGATGTCGGTCGCTGCTTCTGCGATCGGGCTACTGGCTCGGCGGGAGGTGCGGCAGAGGCCCAGCTCGGTCGCCACAGCCCTGTAGATGAACGGCTCCTAGAAGTATTGACGTAAGGCTTGCGCCAGAGCTCCGATGTCCCGATGGTCAGAGGAGCAAAGTTCTTTCTCGGAGGTGGCCGGACGGAAGCGTTGGGGAATACCGGCTCCTCCGATTGAGTGGCAGTGGCGTTCTTTGGCTGAGGAGTCCACATCATGCTGACTGACGAGGAATTCGTCGACTTTGGGGCGGGAGTCCAGAGAGAAGGTCGTTTGACGACTGGCTGTGCCGTGATAGCAGCGATCTGTGGTACAGGCGGCGCATCATCGTCAGACTCGGAGTCTGGAGGCGTGGGGTGAGCAGCTGCCTTTGGCATCGTCAAGAAGTTGACACCAGGTTTGCGAGGCATGTCCGCTGTCTTGTCCATAAAGTCCATTTCTGCATCGGCCAACCGCTTCTGCCAGCCGCCGCCGCCGCCATTATTGGTCTGCGATGCTTCTTCAGCTGTGGTAGTCGCGACGCTGGCACCGCTGGTCCGGATTCTCGCACGACGCGAGGCTCTGCGCTCAATCAGTCCAATGCTTGACCGACCAGATGACTCTCGTGAGAGAGTATTAGCAACCGGCGCGACTGGCTCAACACGCGAGTTCCTGGTCGTGATCGGCGAGGCTGTTTGTAGACTGGACAGAGAGTCACGGCCGAGGTCATGCTTCATCTCTTGCCAGTGATCCTCCTGCATGCCCATCTCCTTCTCAAGGTTCTCAAGCAGTGCAAGTCGCTGAGTCTGGCTTTCGACAGAGTCCCGGTTTGGCTGCTCATACTTCTTCAGTTGCTCCTGGATCTGCTTTAGAGCTTGCTCCGGCGATTCGACCGGCGACGGCTCAGCATAGACGACGACCGGTTGCTTGGTAGCATTCAAGAGAAGAGGAGTTGGAGGGGGCATTCTGGAGCGCATCTTCTCCTTTCTCTCTGAAAATGTCGGGCACTCGTCACCAACCCGGCGATGCCACTGCAACTGGGAGGCACGCTCGGGAACGAGCATATTCTCGCCGTCCGTGAGCCATGATTCTCGCGGGTAGGGCGGCTGCTGTCCAGTAGAAGAAGTGTCAAGCATGACGGTCATCAGTTGCGAAGGATTGCGGCTTTCGGCTGGAGGCACATTCTGCACTTGCAGTTCCCCCGAGTTTTGGCGATCGCCCTTCTGAATGTTCGTAGTCCGAGCGACACGCCGCGCCACTTGGATGCCGACTGCGAGCTCAGGAGAACGCTCAGAGCCCCAGTTCGTCGTGGCGTCGTCGTGGGTTCTGGTGTCACTGTTCTCGGTCCACGCGGAGCTACGTACCGGAATGACGGGAGATGAAGCGCGTTTTCCGGCTTCAGTGGATGCTTGCCTGCTGCGTGCCTGACTGCTCCCTCGCTCAGAGGGAATATCAGGTATCCAAGAATCTCCCTCGTCAGCTATGTTGTGCTCAGTGTTGGGGCTAAATCGAGAAACCCCCTCTGGCTTCTTCCCCGGGAGCTCATCTACATCCAAGATGCTCTCGGTCTGAATAGACGTCTTTGTTGTCCGGTTGGAATTCCGGCGGTCGGATTGACCCGGAGAAGAAGCCATATTATCGTACGATGCAGGCACCGGCGGCAGCTCAGGGACCGAAGATCTGCGCTTGGCCGTGTTTCCGCTGGGAGGGTTCGGGAAGAGTAACCTCATCTTCTCGTCCACAGTCATACTCTTGGTGTCATTCGGGTGTGGTCTTCCCGGCGGACCCGCACTCTTTGGAGGAGGCAGGAGCGGGAGCGGCGGAAGCTGAGTCGGGCTGCCAGGATTCGACATGAGGATGGATTTCCTGCTCATCAAAGAGCCCCCAGACCTGCTCCTCCTGTGATTCAAAGCGGGGCTTGTCGGGTCTGGACCCTTCCGCGGAATAGGGCGAGGCCGATTGACAACAGAGTTGGACGTGCCGGGCGTCTCCGGGATAGGGGCCGTCTCCGTAGCTCGTTTGTTTGCGCCATTGATGATTGTCCGGACAGTACTTGGATCATTGTACACAATGTCGTTGACAAACAACACGGTCTGCTGTCGCTGTGCATCAGCAGCCTCCTGAGCGACCTTAAGACCCCGTGACCTCGGGTTAGACGGCAAACCATTAGTGGGCCGCCTTTGCAGAGGGGTCTTGGTTGGTTCAGGAGGCGGCGCTTTTGGCGATGGAGGAGCTTGCCGAGAAGGACGAATCTCAGGTCTTAAGGCGGGAATTTGCTCTGGAGTGATAGCTCGAGCCGCTTGAGGTCTTTGAATGGGTGCCTGTTCTGGAGATGTAGCTCGGGGTGCTTGCTGTCGTTGAGCAGGTATCTGCTCCGGAGTGACGGCTCGCGGAGCTTGTTGTCTCTGAGAGGGCATTCGCTCTGGCATCACAGATCGAGGCGCTTGTTGTGGAGGTGTGTTTGCTCGAGGTACTTGTGGTGGACTCCTTGCCCGAGGTGGCTCCTGAGGGGGCGATTCGGGCCATGGTTGCGGTTCTTGTGTCTCGTATATCTGCACAGGCTCGGGCACGGGCACGGGCACAGGCACAGGCGCGGTAGGATATTCGGCTGCTGGCGGTTGCCTCGGCGATCTTCGGCGGACCTCCTCAATGCCGGGAGATAACTGAGCTGACGTAGTTGAAGCGGGCCTTTGCGGCATCAAATTCTCCTGAACCATACCCGTTTGCGAAGAGACTGACGCGACCTCCTTCCGCTTGACGCTCATAGCCCGCTTCAAATTTTCCTCCTGGCTTACATTTGGTGGCTGAGGAGCTGGACGGGTAGCTACTAGGCTCGAATTCCTCTGCATCTTTGCCCTCCTCTCCCTATCCGCCTTCGCAGCCTCCTCAAGGTCCATGGTGGCAATCTTGTTGAGCGGGTTCCTAGCGTCGTTGCCCTGAAGAATCGGATTGCTGATCACCAACTTCCCAGAAGAAACGGCTGCAGCAGGTCCCCCTTTCACAGAACCGAACATGCTCCTCTTCACGGATCCAGGCGTTTCCAGCTTTCGCGTTCTACCTCCCATTGGGGCCGTATTTGCGCGGATAGGCGCCGGTGGATTGCTCGAGATTAGAACTGTGTTGACACCTACCACCGGGAAAGCCGGCACCGGAGGAACAGGTTCGGGTATCGCGGGTAGCCCTGCCATTGCTTCGTCCTTAAACCTTGGTACCTCCCTCGGGTTAATGAATGCTGTCGAAGAGCGAATCGCCGCTTCCTTCAGATCCTCGTAGCGGCTAGGAGGGTAATCGGAGTCGGAGCTGGAGATATCGCGACTGATGTTGATCCGTCTCGGGGACGGCGCTTCTGGTGGCCGCGATGGCGTCGCTCTTGGAGTAGCCAACGTTTCGACACAACCGGTTACAATAATGATCAGCACCGTCAGACCGCCTGCGGGAACGGCGGTCCTAACTACAAGATCCGTCGTCTTTATGCCAAGAAGCAGAGTTACGCTGGTCGCAGTCCAGATGGCCAGACCAAGCATGACCAGCATCAGTGACTTGCTCCGAGCCGAGTCTGTCCTCTTTTTCTGGATGTCTGCAAACAGACCGGTCGAGAAGGCCCTGGCTGTAAGGAGAAGCAGTACGACCACATCCAACACGATGACCGTGATTGCTACAGGCAAGACCGACGACGTTGCCACGCAGAAGGTATCCGTCTGTGGCCGGGTAAACCCAACGAAGATTCCTCCGGCGATCAACCGAACCAAGATCAACACCTGCGGAATCATCTGGCCCGCCGTCATCTTGGTGCCATTGTTCAGAGCCCATGCCAAATATTGCTCGATCGAGAACCTCCCCAGCTGGTCGAAGATGGTTGCGAAGATGATGCCAACCTGGCATGGCATCGACGAGCTTTTGATGTCGAGTATAAGCGTAATGAAATCGATCTGTGCCCACAGGGCTGAACTTAAAAGAAAGATAATGAGGACCAGCCTCAGGCCGTCCTTGAAGAATGTAGAGCCATGGCCCTTGGTATAGAGAAAGAGAGCTGCCGACGCCGCATTTACCACGGTGCCACTATCGACATGTCAGCATACAAGACACCCTCCGTCCTCTTTGTGGCGAACTCACAAGCCAAAGGCCGCGATCAGCGCCTGTGTGGCGCCCTCCACGACGACCATAGTGGGCGACGCCGGTTAGCAGAAGAGAGCGGATAGAAGAGAAGTGAAAGCCCAATCAATGGGAGAGAAAGAAGAGAAAGAAATCACTAAAAGGAATGTCGTGTCATGTTTACGCCGTCGTCACTGCGGTGTTCCGAATAGCGACAATGACATCTCGAGTCATGCCATGTCCAACCACGTAAACAGAATGTGTGTGGCGAAGGAGAAAATCCCAACAGAGATCTTGGGAGAAGGCTCGACGTCGCGACTGTCAAACCAGATCGATCGACGTGGGCCCGCCAGTGAAAGGAGGACATCAAGCAGAGCAGGGTTTGCCAAGACCACGTTGTGTCACGAAACGAATGAGACTCTGCCAACCTCACCTTGTCCAGAGCAGCGGTAAACGTTCTGGCCCACGCAAGGAAGCATACGCGCCCCGTAGTGCCCGCGATGTGTGGGTTTGCCCCCAAGCTTCTCTCTCTTCGCAAGACTGGACGCCCGCTTGGGAAAAGCGGGAACGAGCGCTCAAACAGGGACGTTGCAGGGCACTGTTCGAGATCTCTGAATACATCGTTCATGCCGATGGAGGGCGAGGGGTCTCATTGGGCGAGCATGCAAGGCTGACAAGGCCAGTGCTCTCGCTGTTGCGTCGGCCCCTGGTCGTCTTCTGTTTCACTTGAAACTCGAGACGTTACAACCCGCCACTAGCAACTCGCAAAAAAAATTTCGACAGCGACAACATGACCAAGGCTGGAGCCGCTGGGTGCTGAAGGCTCTTGCTGAGGGAAAATGCTTATGTCATGAATGAATGAATGAGACGAAATAGCGCCGAAGATTTGCCCTGTATCAGATGTTGTGAGACTCAGCCGTCACCAAGAGCCGCATAGGCTCTAAGGGCAAAACGTAGCCGCCAGCCAAAGGGTAAGGTAAAATCGGAACTGGCCATAAAAGCGCTAGATGATGCGATGATGTGTCGGTGTACGGACCACTCGGCGCCCTTCAACTTTCGATTGCCCAGCCGGATCCGTTCGAGTGAAGATGCCTTTTCGTGGTGGAGAAAGGAGCAGGAAGGGCGACACCAAGACGCGTTGACAAGCCGGGGTATGATTCAAGACAATCTTTAGCCAGTCAGCGACATAGAGAAGATTGCAGCAACATAGGCTGAGAACCAGGAGAAAAAGCCTTGTCGCCAAACACACAATGATTGCACCGGTGCTCGATGTGAGTAGTGTATTTTTGGCCACAGCAGGGAAGGCAGACAGTAGCTGTCTGAAGTTCTGCCAGAGAGGAAGGCGGGGGAGGGGGAATTGAAGGGTTCGGTGCACGGTCCTCGCTACCAGAAGGCAAGCACGACACGCGATAAGCTCCTGCCACTGGAGCAACCCTGCGTCAGTTCACTGCCCGAGCTTGTCTTTTTTTCTTATTCACACCTTGACTTGATTGGTAGCAGAATCTTGCATATGAACTCTCAAGATTCTTCTTTGCCGTCTCCCTTGCGATCGTGCTGTAGATTAGCCTCTTCACGTCGAAAGATAGACAGCCCACTCATTATCAGATCTCAAACGCCAAGACCCAGATCGCCAGCGGCCGATGATGTCTCGCTGTGAGGAAAATTCTCCGGAGACGATCTCAGCCGTAGAACGCAAGTTCGATCTACACCATTCATCCGGTAGGCAAATTGACATTTCGGCGTCCACGGCCGGCATCTACTTGCGTTGCGTCGGGACTTCTTCTCGTCATTCAAGAGGTCTCCCCTCCATTACTATGATTGAGGATGGTTGTCGTCGTAAGGGCGCGCTGCAGAGACGTAAACGTATGCTCTCGGGTGGACCTTCTCAACGGAGCCTAGCGCAGTAAACCTACCTTAACGTTATCCAGTAACTACGCCGGCCTTCTTATCCGGGGCCCGGGGAGCGGGCAGTTGAGAGGGGGCATCGCCGCATCGGCCAATCGTTTTGGACCGGCCCGAGGTGCGTGTGTTCCCGTACTATTGTGGGTTACGACTCACCACCATAGATTGGTATTAATGAGTCACATGTTTCTTTATAAACCAGAGCAGCCGTTTCTTTCATGTTTCTAGCTCTTCGAGATAGCATCCAATTGATCACACAAACCTCCTCATTGCAGCAATTGAAGTCCCGTCAAAATGCCGTCCTACGAGCTAGAATACCCCAATGAGCCGTACAGCACAGTGAAGCGGTACAACACCCGCGGTAATAAGCTCTCCCCCCCCCCCCCAAAAATCCCCCCTTTATCACTTCATATCTAACACAGTAATTACAAGCAACGTACGCACTAGAGACAATCCACGGGATAATCAACTCGTGCCCAATCCTGCACGTCTCGTTCCATGCACCCAACTCTCCCTTTCCCGTGATACTCCCAATGATAGGCAAGATGGGGTCTTTCGAGAGGCCGAGCGCTGATGATCTGGGCGACGTGCTGGACTTGTACTTGCACGGCTACGTCTCCTCTCGCATAATGAACCTCACCCGCGACTCGGACTCGGACTCCTCCTCCGGCCTCCCCATGTCCATCGCCGCCACCCACCTGGACGGCCTGGTCTTGGCTTTAACCCCCAACAGCCACAGCTACAACTACCGCTCCGCAGTGCTCTTCGGGCACGCCACCCTCGTCACCGATCCCGCAGAGAAGGTCTTCGCGATGGAACTGATCACCAACGGCGTCATCGCAGACCGGTGGGGGCACACCCGCACCCCGCCCAACAGCTCCGAGATGCAGTCCACCAGCATCCTCCGCGTCAGCATAAAAACAGGCAGCGCAAAGATACGCACCGGTATGCCGCACGACGACAGATCTGACATGGTAGACACGGAACTACTACAAAGAGTATGGACGGGCGTCGTTCCAGTCTACCAAACACTCGGTACACCCATCCCGGGACCGTACAACAAGTTGCAGAATCCGCCAGAGTATATACACGAGTACATAGCAGATACCAACACTGACACAAAAGAGAATGCGGAAAAAGCGGCGGCTACGGAGGTGGAACCACCGAAAAAGGTTAGGGAGTGATCATGTTTTACATATTACGTTTCGTACAAGAATTCAGTGGTTGATGGCCATGTAATGTGATGAGGGGGGGTTCAGGGGTACAGTACAGCAGGTTAAGGAATGCAATCTTAACTTATCAATCTGATTTCTTTTACTCAAAATCGGGCATACCAGTTGCATCTCGCAACGGAAAGAAGGACTTGTACCGTAGATCACAAGATCCCTGACTCTTATGGGCTCAGATATGTAAGTAAGCGTTCAATCACTCTCAGCTCTCTAATAAAAAAAGCACAAATGTAAATCGCTATTTACCAAATAGCCAACATAAAATACACAATCGCTTTACTGTAGTAATACATAGAGACAATCCGCTAGTCTCACCAATTGATCCACACAAAGGACGGTATTATGTCCCGCATGATGGCCCAATGTCCCAGCGCACTCTTCTCATGCCACTTGACCAGCTTCTGCGTGTCGTCCTTGGTCAAGATGCCGTCGTTTCCTCTAGCTCGAAAATCGGCATCCTTGACCTCGAATCTGGGATACAAGAATTGCTCCCTCGTAGGGCTATTTAGCAAGTCCCTGACAGTTGGTTGCCGGAAGTTAATACCATCGTTCCGTTTGGTGCAGAAGATCACCATGTTATCGAAATCATGTTCAGGCTGCTTCTCCGTATGGGTTCCCCCCGGAGCATGCTCGCGGAAGATACGGCACGAGAGGAAGGCCCGTCGGATGGTCTGCACTACTACCCGTGGTGGGGGGAGGGTAAAGTCACCTGCGTAATTCTGGCAGGTAGTTGCGTTAGCTCAAACAGTTCTCGGATAAGAAGGAAAAGCAGAAAGGGGCTTACGATTGCAATAACCCCATCAGGTTTTAGCAGCGCAGCCAACCCCTCTAGGAACTCAAGAGTGAACAGAGGAATAGGCTCAGCGCCGCCGGTGAACACATCGTGGACAATGTAGTCAAAGCGTTGGGCTCTCTCCTTCACGAGCCTTTCGGTATAGGTGACCGCATCCTCAATCACGCTTGTATAGTTGCTGGGAAGCCTAAAGTACTTGCTGGCAAACTCGTTGACCGCCGGGTCGATCTCTACCACCGTCGTGTCGATTCCATGCGCCACAAGAGCAGCTGGAGTTGTGCCGATGCCCATACCGCTGCAATCATTGTCAGTCAAGGCGAGCAGCTTGCCAGAGCAGTAGTGCGCGGACCTACATAACAAGAGCTTTCGCCTCATCATCGGGCACAGGCTTTGGCACCTCGACCAACCTGACAGCCTCCAGCATTGCAAATACCCCGTAAATGGGCTCCGCAACTTGGTTGTGCTTAAATTGCTCTAACATCCACTCACCGCCGAGAAGGCTATGATCGCACCTCATGACTCGGAACCCCTGATCCTTACTCTCGAGGACGGAAACATAGCCTGTCACGGACTCCCGCCTGTCCAGAAGCATCCAGCCCTTCGCGCCAAGAGTGGTGTTCAGCGACGCCAGGGCAATTGAGGTTGGCGCATGTGGGTTGAAGAAAGCCGAGTGGAGCAACGCCGGGAGGGCGAAGAGAAGCAGTTTTGAGGGAGCAACCAGCGAGTAGCATATCGACAAAACCACCTCCAACCCCAGCCTGGTGAGCAGGAAAGACTTCCCAATCAATGGCGCTAGAGCGCGGCCGGAAAATGCTTTCACGCCCTTGAACAATGCAAGTGTTGAAAGACTCGGTGCAACCACGCCAGTAATACCTGACGACATGAACGATGGCATGTCTGCCCTGTCCAGATGAGTGGCCACAGATGCTGCCGAGAGAACCATCAGAGGGCCCAGTGTGAGAGCCTCGGTGACTAGGGGCCCCCAATAAGCCGTGAGGGTCTTGCTGGCCTTGTCTAGACAGAACCGAATGACGGGGATGTAGAATGCCATCACTGGGAGAAGCAACTCCGTCTTGAAGGGCAGGTTAAGCTCAAGAAACGAACTCGCCATCCATCCAATGAAGTAGGCGCCATCCACCAGCCACCGATGCCATATTGACGACGGAATTGAGCCGTACACAGGCGAAAGGGCTAGTTGGGAGACGTTGGAGTAAACAGCCGCGAGAACAAGGAACGCAAATGCCTTTGAGTAGATGTGCGCCTGCTCTGCTGCCCATTTTGACCACGTCTGTTCCTTGGCTTTTGCTGCTAGAGATTGCAGCTGCTGTTCCCAGTCTTCTTGGGTGACTGCAGGTTTCGGATCAGTCACTTGTCGTCGTTGTTTTCCGGGCGTTTCACCCTTGGCTGTGGCACGCTTTCTGGGTGCCATGTGGATATCTGGAGTGCCGACTAAGGCAATAAAGACACAAATGGATGCTCAAGCTAGATATAAAAGCTTGTATAGAATATTAGACAACACTGTTGGATGATACAAACAGAGTAAGCTGTGTCGAGTACTGATGTCAAGAAGTCGTTCAGATGACTGAGGTGGCCGTTTTCTCCGTGGTTCCTGAAAACCTACAGCAAGAGCCAAACCTGCGACACTGATCCCTGCAACAACGAACGATGAAGACTGTCCGCTCAGGCTTTGAAACAACCCATCACCAGGTCATAACTTCATCAAGGGAATGCACGGAAAACCCTCAAAACTTCAAAAAGCAGGAGCGACCCATGGTTTGATAAGAGCTCTTTGACCTCATTTTGGCAATAGCGACTGCTACATTCGTGTGTCTTTTTGCATCTTTGTCCACTTTCCTCTTTGGATCACGGTCCGACGGGAAGGCAGGAGCAGCGGGGTCGTGGGGAAGCTCCAGGAACGCCTGCTAGGGCGGCTTGGAATCACATGTGGTGGGGCCCAAGCTATGACGCCCTGGCAAGCGTCATCCAGTTTTTCAGCCCAGACACCAAGCTCTTTCCCATCCGGAATCGATTTTGCTCATAGAAACCACGGTCTTTAAACGTGCGAGTTGTTTTTTCTCTTTCCTGCGGCTAGTTCAATTCCAAAGTAATATGGAAAACATCATGCCTTTCGTTAAGTCCCTCGACGGACTGGTTGATTTCAGCCAAAAGAGCTTGCTCAGTGCGTAAACAAGCTACACCGACAACCATGTACCATACCCAGCTCCCTAACCACAGAAACAGTTTCGGCATGTGCGATAGCATTCAACCCGCTCTTCTGGAAGTGAGATTATTCCCGGTCCATTGATCAGTGAGTCTGCCAGGCTGCTAACATATCACTCGCCGAAAAGCATCGTTGCGAGAAGAGGTTTGTCTTCCCGCCCACCAACCAGTCTATTTACCTTTCTGGCAGTCTCTAATAGAAATCCCTTCGCCAGAGTACCGCACCAAGTTCCTTACCCGCCTCTTTGGTGGCCACGCCCAGGCAGCATGCTATGCGCTAGCATTCACGATCTTCTCGCTCGGCCTTCTCCGTGACTTCCTGTACGAGCGCGCCCTCCGTCACCAGCCCTCGCACCCGCTGCTTGAGGGTGACCTGGCGACAATGGCCGGCTACGCGCTGTTGGCCTGCGGAAACATCTTGGTCATCTCCTCGACTTGGCAGTTAGGCATCACGGGAACCTTCTTGGGCGACTACTTTGGGATTCTGATGGACAGCATGGTTACCGGCTTCCCATTCAACATCACCAACGCCCCCATGTACTACGGTTCCACGATGAGCTTCTTGGGTACCGCCCTGTTGTACGGCAAGCCGGCCGGCATTCTTGTGACGGCTGAGGTGCTGGTGGTCTACTTGATCGCCATCCAGTTTGAGAACCCGTTCACTGCAGGCATCTATGCCAAGCGTGAGCGTGAGCGGGCGGCCGCCGGTGGGAAGAAGAAGGTTGAGGGAAAGAAGGAACTGTGAGGCCTTCACATGTCACGGGAATTCAACATTCATTATGCGGTGCATGGGTCGGATAAGGGCGGCGTCAATTTTACGGAAGCCAGAATGGCTTTGACTTGCTGGTGAGCAATGCAAGCATGCGGTCAAACTATCTGCGTGCATTGACATGTCACTTGGCGCAGATGATGACAATTCTTGAACCAGTCAAGAGTGGTATCAACTGGCCTAGAGCTTGGCAGCAGCAGTAGATGCTGCACATACACGTGTAGAGTAGACGACCGTTCCGCGTTGACGACGACGACGGCTGTGGGAGCTGGCATTCGGGAGAGTGAAGGACGACGGTAGGGGTGAGATTCGGCCGCTTCCGGGGCGGAACGAAAATAGCTATCCGGGTTTGAACTTGGCCATCAAGTGACCCAATCACGAGATATACCAAGCAAAGTTCGTCAAGTTGTGGGATTGTTCCATGTAAGCTCGTTGGTTGAAATTCAATTCGCATTCCGACGCCTGTGCCTCGTCCAGAACCAGGGGCATGAACCCCTACGGATAGGTATTCGGTAACGTTAGAGGTAGGCGGTGAGGTTGCTGTTAACGGGGCCTACCTAACTTGCGCACAGAATCGAACAATTCTGGAACTTTTCCAGATCGCGATCCGAGCACCACAAGGCTTATCCCTCCAACTCCCGACTCTTGACAGCCTCCAAGACTTCCCCAGGAAAAACGTTAAATTCAGTTATCGTACTTCGCCGCTAGCGGTGCCTTTCCCCCATTTTCCTCGGCAGAAGCGTCGCGTGGTTCCGGCTCATGATCGCTGGTGGGTATGGGGTACATGATCGTGCCGGGACAAACCGCCGAGACCTGGTTTCTAGCGCGCACGAATGCTGACGCACACAGTATGAGCAGCACCCGATTCGTGGTTTACGTAATTGTGCCTTATGCGTGGTACCTTGACGGAATGACCTTTTAAAGTGACCTCGTTGGCCAGTCCCTGGTTTCGAAAAATAACACACTGACTCGGTGAAATCAAGTCATCATCTTCTGCTTTGTGTACATTTCTTTATGATATAATAACAGACTGCAATTGCATTCAATTTAGTTCAAACTGTTCAATCAATTGCTTTGCCTGTCACAGTTTTCATGGCCTGTAGTGCAAATCCCTGACAAGCCATCGCTTCCTATTAGAGCAGTGCCAAGTGCACGTGGTAGTGGGTGTGTTAGCGAGGGGCCGCCAAGATGAACCGCCCGTCGAGGACAGACGAGCCGCTGGAGGGCGATGGCTATAACCAGAGTCCAAACCAGTTCTCGAACGACCTCACGACGAACGAAGATCTCAATGGCATCTCCAATTCCAGAGCGCTCCGCAGGGAGCAGGCACTTTCAATACTGAATTCCGGGCAGGACGATCAAGAAGGAGGGACAGCAGCCAACCGCGAGGACGGTAACAACGGCCACAATGACAAAGATGCCGGCGCTGTCCGCATCGACACCACGGGACCGACGATTTCTCAAAATGTTTCTTTTCCTCCTGGTACTTATCTCCCTGCGAGCGGCCGACAAACTGCTGCCTTTGCGCCGGGTGGTGATCCCGAAAACAACGGGGTCTCCTCCGCTTTGTCTCGCTATCAGCGCCTCAAGCATGCCATCTTTACGTTTGGCAAGTTTGTTGGACCTGGGTTCATGGTTGCTGTTGCATACAGTAAGTCGATCCTCCCAGACATGCTCTGGTGCAATGCTGACATTTATGCAGTCGACCCTGGAAACTACGCAACAGACGTAGCAGCCGGCGCTTCATACCAATTCCGTCTTTTGTTCATCGTGTTGATGAGCAACATCTTCGCCATCTTCCTCCAGTCGCTGTCCATCAAGTTGGGCACCGTGAGCGGGCTGAACCTGGCAGAAGCCTGCCGGGCGTTCCTGCCTCGCTGGCTCAACTACACTCTCTATGTCCTTGCCGAAGCGGCCATTATTGCCACGGATATTGCAGAGGTCGGCACCCTCAGACCAACCGCCGGACCAGCCGCGCTAACATACAGTGCAGGTTATCGGCACAGCAATCGCCATCAACCTCCTCATCCCCCAGATCCCCCTCGTCGCGGGCTGCGCCCTTTCCATTCTCGACGTCATGATCATTCTTCTCTTCTACCAGCCCAACGGCTCGATGCGCGGTCTCCGAGCGTTCGAGTTCTTCGTCATTCTCTTGGTCCTCGGCGTCGTGGTCTGCTTCTGCATTCAGCTCTCCCTGATCCAAAACACTTCTGTCGCCGAAGTCTTCAAAGGCTACCTTCCGTCGAGCGCCCTCGTCGAACAGCAAGCCCTTTACCAAGCTTGCGGTATTTTGGGGGCCACCGTCATGCCACACTCTCTTTACCTTGGGTCCGGTATCGTGCAGGCACGTCTGCGAGATTACGATACGCAATCCGGACTTCTCCCTCCCGAACCCGCGCCCCCTCAATCCTCCGCCTCGTCGGCGATCAACGAAGGCGGCATGTCGAGCAGGGGCAGTATTAAGGCTACTTATATCCCCTCGCTGAAAGCCATCCGCCACTCGCTAAAGTACTCGATCGCGGAACTGACACTGTCGCTCTTTACATTTGCCCTGTTTGTCAACTCTGCCATTCTCATTGTTGCCGGCGCCGCCCTGTACGACAATGAATCGGCCATCAACGCCGATCTGTTTGGTATCTACCAGCTGTTGTCAGCATCCATTGCACCCGCCGCAGGTACCATCTTTGCCCTGGCGTTGCTGCTGTCGGGTATAAGTGCCGGGATAGTCTGCACCATTGCGGGACAGATGGTTGGTGAAGGGGCACTCAACTGGACTCTGAAACCATGGCTCAGACGTCTAATCACCCGATCCATCAGTATTACCCCGTCAATTATCATTGCGGGAGCTGTCGGGCGGGAGGGGTTGGATGCCGCTCTGAACGGCAGTCAGGTCGCCTTGAGCATCGTGCTTCCGTTTGTCACGGCTCCATTGATCTACTTTACCTGCCTGAATAGGTACATGACGGTCAGACCTGGGATGGCTAGATATGGTATCCCTGCCGGAGCCGGGAGTACTGAGGAGGTTAACCACGGCATTCTCCCAGGTACCATGTCCGTCGGGCAAAATGGGAACTCTAGCAGGGGTATGGTGAGGAGGGTAGGCAGGTGGTTCAAGACGCAAAACGAGGCTGAAGAGGGCGCGGTAAAGATGGCCAACAGCTGGTACGTAGCTGCTTTTGGGGTCCTCGTGTGGGTGGTCATCACGGCGATGAACCTGGCCAATTTGGTTTTGCTGGGTAGAGGGACATAGTCATTCATCGCATAGGGGATGACGATCCCTTATTTATCAGATGTCTCGGGTGTTATTTGGCAGTTTATGGAAAAGGGCTGTTCAGGGGACGGTGAGGACCCTGGACCCTGGACCCAAAAAGGAAGGAAAAAGGGGGGGCGACGTTCAATGGGTTAGGTTTCGATTCTCGAAAGTGGGGGGCGGAGGAAATGTTCCTCAATTTTAAACAACTAGTTGACAGGTATCGATCTAGATAAAATCTAAGCATCATCTAGTCTTAAACCGACTGAGCCACTACTACTAGTATGTGCATGTGATTACGAGACTCCGGGACTTGGCACTAACTGTGAAGCTAAAGTAAAAGGACCTTGCATTAGACAGAGCCTCAGGTATAGGTAAGTTAGCGTGTGAAATGTGGTCTCAGACTAACCACCACGACTAGCCGGGATTCTACGGGATTATACTAGTAGTTGTTTTTATTCTGAGTGTGTGTGTGCAACCCATTTTGTCATTTTGTCATTTTGTATTTATATTTCCCCCCCCTTCTCAGCGTACCTTTTATGTATAGGTACGTAGGTTACCCACCGATCATCCTGTCGTAACCAATTGAACCCAATCTCTCTCTAACCCCCTAAACCATCAATATTTTTTTTGTCCCTGGGGAAGCTATGTACCTACCTAGGTAAAAGAGCAACTTGCAGTTGTGTTTGTGAGTTTAGATCAGGTTAAAGCGAAGCATCTTCAAGGTCCAGCTGTTTAATGGTACTGTACCTGGTATTTTGTATTCTTGTTGTTGTTGTTGTTGTTGGGACGGTTTCAAGTTCTGTGCGGCGTAAACCTTCCACGTTTTGCAGCGCCCATTCAAAGGCCCGGGACGAAAACTAGGTAGTCCGAACTACACCCCCGGGCTCGGGATGAAATAGGAGGGTTTTTTGTGTTTTTTTCTTTCAATATGAGAACCCAACGAAAACGAACTTGAGGTTATAAAGGGGGGGGGACGGGAGTATTTGCACCAATGTGATTTTTGCCTCGATCACATATTTCAAGCTTTACTAGAAAAGAATCGGTGTGCAATATAGTGTGCTATTTAAGGCACCTGAAGTATGTCGTAGTTTGGTTTAGCGTATGACGGTTTCTTACGTACCGTAGTCGATTTTAAGTTGTTCTCCGGGATTTCCAAGGTCCAAAACGTGAACGTTGTATAAAAAAAAAATTTCTTTTTTTAGATCTGACTGTCTCCGTAATAGAAGCTAAGAAACGGACTCAGTCCCGAACCAAAATCCACACACCAAAGCACGTTATCGAAGTCTGTTGTAGTCATGACATCCCATGATATAATCTTTATAAAGGGGGGGCAGCCCGGCGGCAGACAAATAATTATACTCCAGCAAATCGAACTTATCATTGCAACCATGTGAATCCTCTGTCTGTCCCGATCATTGCTTTGCCTTGTTTGCTCCGAGGGAAAATCAGGAGCGAGGTTGGAGCAATCACCATGTAAAGATTGCAGTAATTACGTAGTCTGTTTTAGGTTTTGGATCAAGATGATCGCGGGTCTGAAAAAGATGATGACTTGCCCCGGGACACGGCTAGGCATGAAAACGAACCGGAACCTAGTACTAAGTAATTAGTAGCTGGAAACTGAATTAGGTTACTTGACATGAATGATGATGAGCTCAACATGACCCCCCCTCTGCCGGTCAACATCAAAGGCGCGCGCAGAATCGAGATGAAGTAAAGCCAGCTCTGACATGTGGTCCTATGTTTTCCGTGTTTCGTCCGTACTAATTATCTTCCAATGTGTAGCCCCAGGACGGCCGGGACTAGCTCCGAATACATTCCATCATACGTATAACGATTGCGCGGATTTTTTTTTGGGGGGGGGGGGGTTGTGGAACCGCGCTTAACCTTCTAGTTCGTAGACTAGTACCCAGCCATGTGAAATTTAGACGCGGGTTAATTATACAGATTACAGACTTATATATTACCCTTTCGGGAATAACCTCAAGTTGTCCTGCTCTCTGACTTTGAAAGTCAAGGTACTTACCGCAAAGAAGGCGTCACTACAGTCTACTAGTCAGGCACAGCCGCACAAGATTGGCCCCACAAGACGACCTCAAGACGAAGCTTGTGATGATTGACGTAGGTGGCTTGAACACTTGCGTTGCTAGCTACAGTAGGTAGGTAGCTAGGAAGGTGATAACTTGACAGAAGCATGTGTAGTACCGTGCTTGAACCCCAAGACCTTCGTGGCTGATGCCGTTTGTACACGAGGAGCAAAGCGAGCAGAGCATTGCCAGGCGTAATTCAAAAGATCGGAGTCAGGAACTCCTTGTATACCTACCTTTACGGGTGACTGTTGGGCAGTGTTGACATGTACAAACCAGGATCTGACCTTATGTAATCGCTCTCGTCTAGGGCGGTTCACAGCCGCATGGAGGTCATCACTCCAACCCACATGCCCCCTAATCACGTGAATGTTAGTCGACTATATACCACCATGTACCTTGATTATCTCCAGCTTACCCCCGGTTTCGGTTCCCCGACCATGTCCCGAGTACCTCACATATTTACAAGGCAGATGCTTGTATATCCAAACAGAAAGGCTGTCAATTCAGCTCAAAGCGTAGATGCCCTCCTGTGATATCCCTCCTTACAGTGCTTGGTGATTGTCTGTCTGTCTGTCTGCTGGAAGGTTTTGTTCTTTTGCACAGAAAGGCACGTGAATGTCTGGGTGCGAGGAGGTAAACTAACTTGTGCTTAATACGCCAGCCAGCCCTAGAGGGTTCTAACACTACCTACTTCTACGATACCGTATTCCATGACACGTTCACATACCGTTTATGGGGAGATTAACACGGGCAAATATGAATTTGGCTCTTGCCTTAACATGGTTTTCTCTTCTTTGGTATGCTCTCTCTCTCCCTTCTACGTAGACTACGTAGGCTCCGGAAGTGCTAGTGGTTAAGGAAGCACCAGCCCGGGCAAGCCTCATGACGGTATCTTGCTCTACCGGGCGTTCTTCTAGCTTCTAGCTTCTAGCTTCGCTAGGGGAGTGGGTACGTGAGCCCAAAGGCGTACTACTACTCCCATCATGACTTATAGATCTGGAGTTTATTCCCAACAGTGACATGTGTCTAACAGATAGGAGAAG
Source organism: Diplogelasinospora grovesii (assembly GCA_033297225.1). Classification (NCBI taxonomy): domain Eukaryota; kingdom Fungi; phylum Ascomycota; class Sordariomycetes; order Sordariales; family Diplogelasinosporaceae; genus Diplogelasinospora; species Diplogelasinospora grovesii. The sequence goes on from MU853754.1 coordinate 301,047, forward strand.
CATATAAGACGTGTGCCCGTCCCCAAACTTGCTCTGCTTTCTTCATATCTTTTCCCCCATACTTGCCTGACCTTTACTCACACAAACCTTTGCCCACCCATACACATCTTTACTCACCTTGTGACAAAAGGCGAAAAGCACACATTCTTCGCCTTTCATACCTCAACCCTTTCACAGACCTACGCTTTCACAGACCATAACCATATCTTTCTTTGAGGCAACGACTTTTCATCAACCTCACCTCAAAAAAAGTAAGACCTTACCTGAGACTGGGACCATTTCTTACCATTGTTGTGGTATTAACCTTGCCAAAGGATACCTTATATTCCTCAAGAACCAGCCAGCCAGCCGGGAAAGATGGAGTCTGGATATCGTGCCCCTCCCCCTTCCCCCGCCACCACTACCACTACCACCACTACTACCACCACGACGCTCGCCACCATCACCATCACCCCAGGCTCGGCAGCCGATACCACAACCACCAATGCTGCTCACCCTGACCCTTCGGCTGCTGCTCCTATCCCTCTATTTCGCCGCCTCAGGTCGGAAACCTGGGAATCTCGTCGTTTCGTGGAGAGTCTGGGCGAGGCACAGCTGAAGCGCATGTGCATGCTATACCTGAAGAGGTTGCACAGGCGGGACCCAAGGGGCACGACGATGCCGCCGCCCTGGTGGTTCAGAAAGGACCGCCATCACTCCTCCAGGCCGCACGCGTGGATAAAGGACCCAAAGACCGGATGCATCCGCGGGCGTACGATGGGAGACGATGTGCACGACAACCGCCATGTCAAGTCGGACAGGGGAAATTTTCGGCAGATGGCGAAGGACCAAGATGAGGAGATGATGGACGAGGAGGACGATTATGACGACGAGGATGTCTATGATGCAGACGACTGAGAGCCCGTGAGCGAGGAATGAGGCTGCAGCTGCGCTTGATGCGGGCCAGCTTGGCGGCGATACCGCCCCCGCGTCGACAAGCCCAGGGCCGTCAGGATGCTATCCGCCTCGGCAGCTGCCAGCTATCGTTAGTCTTCGTCGTCCGTCCCGTATGCACATGTCTCTAAGTCTCCGTGATACGTACGCGACAGACGCATGATGGTCCACGGTCTGGGGGAAGTTTGCGATTTCGACGTTGGTGTCGATCGCGTTCAACGGCTCAATGGTGTGCTCGGGCTTTGCGACATTCCGGTTGTTGATAACACAGGCACGTCACCAACAATGTTGCCGGCCGACCTCGTTTCGCACTTGAACACACACAAACACACCCCACGACAACAACAACAGCAACATATCAACCAACTCCGGCAATCCTACCTACCTACCCCCTTCATCCCCACTATGGCAGTTCATCCCTTTGAACAAGATTTGGAACGGAGCCTCCCTGTTCCCCCCATCCTTGTTTTCATGTCCCCAGCACGTTCTGATCATGGCTCAGCATGCTCAAGAAGTGGGAAGACAAAAAGAGTCGACCTGTAAAACCTCCCTGTATTGTAGTTCGTCTTTTTTTGTCTCCCACTTGGCCGCACTCATATACCATGCATGAACCGGTTTAACGACAACATCCAGCGGATATGGGCACAAAGGCGCTAGGGAAGGCAATGTTTGAGCAGTGGAGGGCTGCTGCAGGGTTGGAAAGGTTGGATGGATAAGAAACGGATCGGGCGGTCACTCTTTTCCCTGCTTGAAGCTAAAGCTTAGTAGGGTTTTTAATGAGGACAGGCACATACGATCTGGTCATGTAACTAGAAGTTTTTGCATCAAATATAATGGAGTTGGATTTGGATACACCTACGTTCGATAAATTGCGTGAGGGGCCATGACTGTGATATTCCCCTTCCTCGGTTTGTATCGTGATGAAGTCCACGTTCACCCGACTCTCGATCCTCGACGTCCTATAAGGATTGCGCCCCGGATAATCCTCATCAACTCCCGGGAGTTAATACCCTGCATTGTGTATGGTGGTGACGGAAATGAAAGAGGGGTGGGGGGGCATCAAAATGCCATCTGTTCACGTCTCAGGCTCGGAGTAAGCTCTTGCACACGCGGGTTGCCGTCGCCATGGCCCTTAGACACATAATAATCTTAGCATGGCCGAAGGCGTTGAACCCGGCAAGTCAGGGTGGAACAACTTGACGACCTCGAGGGCTCGGCGCGATGCTGTTGATAGCGTGCAGGAAGATCACGGCAGGCGGCAGGACGTGGCAGAAGTAGCGAAGAGGTGATCATGGATCGCAATGCGTCCTCCCGTCGTATAACAGCGCGCTGTGTCCCCAAGGTAATCTGTCCAAGCGTTAGCCGACCGCAATCGTTCCTAGGGCCCAACCTTGAACCGGCGCATCGGAGAAGACTTGGCCCACGCGGAGGACGGGCTCATAAACAGCGCTTGATAGTGCCGGGTTCACCATCAGAGCGACCTGCGCAGCCGCCGCTGCGGGCATATGAAGCTGGCACGCATGTCCTCGGTAGTCTTTCCAAAGGGTACATGGTTGGTATTTAGAATGATCGAAACTTGACCCCAGACCACCAAAAAGCGGGCTACAGCCAAGGAGGCACTGTACTTTCCCGTGCTTACCTTAGGTATGTATGTACGGTACCTTGCGTGCTTGCCAAACGGAAGGTCTCGCAATGCAGATAGCTCCTTCCAAAATACAACCGTTTACACCACACCATACTGTGCCGTCCTTGCGAAACATGAGCCTCACCATTGCAGTGTAGAATAAGCGAAGGAGCAACTGACATGCGTCTATTTGATCGCGCCTTCGGCGGGGTCCTTTCTTCCCCTACCTAAGGTCGACAAGCCCAATACCATCACCATACCAGGGTCCTTTCCCTTCTGCTGCACCATGAAAGAAGCAATCTGATCATGGAACTACAGCCCTTGTTCATTTTCCCAATCCCTTTGGGCGTGAACAAGACCACTTTTTAGCGTGGACCCACAATACGACCAGTCTGCCAGTGAACTTCTCAACGAGCGCTTTGGTAATTTGGGCTGCCAGTGCTGGGTGACTGGACGTCTCGAAAACGCCACGATTTTTGAGCGAGGGGAGCCGATTGGCTATAGACCCTTGGACGCTAAAAAGTGGTCTTGTTCACGCCCAAAGGGATTCATACGAGTGCCGACAAGCTGGTGCCCAGCCTTGTGGAGTCGGGTCCAAAAGGTTGCTAGTATAGAACAGTTGCACTGCCCCGTACGCACCACTAAACTTGGCATCTCAGCTAGTTTACAATCGGCAAAAGCTTGGCAACCGATCGCGATGTTGCGATGCACTCCGCTGTGTCACTCGAGTCGACCTCTATTCGTGGATTCCACGCAGCACAAGCGCCCCAAAGAGCCTAAAGAGAAGAGGGAACAAGCTAGGTGGGTGCGGCTGACAATCAGGGATTGGTCTCTCTGATTTGATAGGCTGCTTTCCGGAGGAAGCTCGCACTCATTTCGCGACAACCACCGCCGTCAGGGGGCCCGTTGAGATGCCAGTGGCCTATCGTCAACGGCCTATTCGAAGCAAGCTGCGTCTATGCCTCACAGAAACATGTAGCCTTTCAGGACAACAAACGGCTTTCTGCCGCCCAGGTCATTTCCTTCCCATATGCGATGTGGCACAGCGTGTGCAGCCACGGATCGTCATGGACACCCCTGTCTCTCTGGAGACCGTCAGCCCTAACGTTATCTAGGATGGCGATCCTACCATTTTATTTCCGCGCTTAACTCCCATCTGCCCCGTCAACCTCGACGTTTCTTGGAAGCAGGTGCCATCCAAATGTCTTTGGTGGTACAGAGACTTCAGGCGAACTGAAATCTCCCCCATGGTGGCCTCACCCAGCATATAGGTCCAGTCGAGTCCGACGAGGGCAATATCTAATCACAATGGCCGCCCATTATCACGACCAACCTGGACTAGAGGTCGCGCCGATTAGGGGATCAGCGGCGCCGGAGGTTGTGTCGACCAACTTCCCGGAGGTGTACAATCCACACACGGAGAGCGCCCACCATCAATCTCCCCAGCCATTATACCAACCATATGCGAAGTCCGAGTATGACCCGATACCAACAGCATCACCGCATGAGATGCAGCCGTTGCCAGCGCCGGCGCCGAAATCACGGCGTACACTATACATAACAGCGGGGGTTGTCGCGGTGATTGTCGTTCTGGGGGCCGTACTGGGCGGCGTCTTTGGAAGTCGAGCAGCGTCCTCCTCGAACTCATCGTCAAGTTCGGTGTCGAGCTCGAGCTCGAACTCAACCTCGAGCCCGAACTCAACCAACACAACTTTGACCTCGATCCGTCCGAACTCGCCCCTCGCCGCGACGGGCTGGCGCGTGAACGGCTTCTTCAACATATGGTTATTCTACCAAGACCCAAACGGCGCCGTGCGGTGGTCAACATACTCGAGCAGCGGTGCAAACTGGTCGCAGCCGTACACTCTCACGTCCATCCAGCCCATGTCCAAGACGCCAATGGCAGCATCAGTGGCCGTCGGACTGGATCCAGTTAGCCAACACCTTCTTCGTACTTAATCTCTTCAAGACCGGACGGCTAACATGTTCTGAGCAGGCCGAGGTTCAGTTCTACTATCTGGACGAGAATTCGATGATCAAGGGGCAGGTCTTTCGCGACAACTACACCCCGTTGACAGGGAATACGATGGATATCCTTGACTTTTCGGTGCCTGTCGACAGGACATCCCGACTGTCTGCCTTTTATCCTCACGTCATGTCCCAAAACGCCAACGGCTCGATGCACTGGTATCGCACGGTACTCCCGGCACCGGATATATGGCAAAACTTCACCATATACGATGCCGCCGCGGGAAATCACACGGGCATGGCGGTCCTACCGGCTGATGTCCAGTATGTTGATTCCGTCGGCTTTGTATACGTCAACGATCAAGGTATCCTGAGTACATACATAACCATCCCAAACAACACTGCTGTTAATGGTTGGGCATGGACACCTGGTAAGTTCTCCCCCCCTTCAAACCTAATCAGCACGTTGTGGGATGGTGCTGACAGCGCGCAGGTGGAACGGGGGTCAAGGTACCCATCGGCAACTCGTTGGGAGCGTTCGCGTACGCGCGGACGGGCAATCTAATCAACACATATGTCCTCTTCCAGCAAGACTCAACGAGTGGGAATGTTTTCGTGGCGTCACTGGACGATAGCAACGGATGGAATGGGCCGAGTACGTATAGCGTGCTGTCTGGTGCAGACAACGGGACGGAAATAGCTTGCGTAACGATGGGCGCGTGGAACGCGGCTGGTGTCAACATGAGCCCCCTGACGGACATGAACAGGTGTTACTACCAGAGCGGGACGAAGATCAAGGAGGTCTGGTTTGACGGGGCGACTTGGCATGATCTCGGCTTTCTGCCTATGGATTAATGAATGCCTTTTTTTTTTTTTTTTTTCTTCTCTCATTCGAGGCATTTGCAGGATATATAGTGGATACCCAGGGTTTAATAATATATGGGGGGGTCAAGTGTAAGATAGATGCCCGAAAGTTGGCGCACCATTCTGCCTCAAGATAACAAGCCGTTGACTTGCTTGTGATAACCACAGCAAATTGACATCATAATGGCATACACCCGTAAAGTAAAAAGGGCCGTTCTGGTAGTTTCCAATTGACATGCGGTTTCCCAAGGGTGCCTTCGTCCCATGCGTAAACAGGTCTGAATACGCAACGTTGTTGTTTTGGACCCAGATGCCTACTACCTACCTAGAAAAGAGCTCCGGGGTGGGGGTCAGTAAACTTTGGGCCTACACGGGGGGATATATGGTTTTTACCTGAAACTGCGAACGCTAACGTTTGACGGATTTGAGCGGTCTTCACAGGGGAGTACACTGCAAAGGCCGTCGATTCACTCCACTAACCTTAACACGAGAAATGGTGTGATAGTATTTTACGCATAATACTTTTTCTGTGTCCATCTGAGAGGACTAATTTATGGTCCCCCAATAAAAAAAATTAGTGGGTAATAAAGGCTATCGGGGTTGTTCTAGACGGGCAGACAGGATGCCGGATGTGAGGATTCGGGAGAGGGGGTTGGTCAACCTTCCACCTTCCAGAAGTGAGGGGTAATATCGATGGGGTTGGCTGACACGGGGAGGAACATGTTGGTTCACTACTTCGTAGGTTGGAAAGTTGCAAAACAACCAAAAAAAATGTGTAGGGTATGTGTGAGGCTGCAAGGCATGTCCAAGGTGTATGTAACGGGCCGTAGAGCTAAATTTCAGTCCTTCAGACGAGCAAGTTACTCTGTGGCGAGACCTGTATTACGTCGGGCCATTTTACACTCAGCTGCCAGCTCAGAAATGGTAATATGGACATTGTCACGTCATGCTTTCTTTGGTTCAGATATCTAACGAGTGGCTTGTGGAGGCAGATCTCGATGCGAAAACATCAGACTTTTGCCACAGTTGCCAACATGCCATCCCATCCCATCCCACCTCAAAGTGTCTGTCAATTGAACGGCGTAGGGTGAAATTATACGCCGTGAACGAAACGCGTGTCAGCCGCAGAAATGGGGGTGGTAGTAACTTACGGCTATTTGCCTTTCTTTAGCTGGTTATTCATTAGGCGACGTGTCATCCGTATGTACCGTAGTCTGAGCAAGATACTTGGTAATTGGAACGCTAGAAAAAAAAAGCCTCCGAACCTTCCGAAGATGCAGGTCTATCATGTCATAAAACTGTGTGTAAGGATAAGGTAACTTCACAGAAAGTGCAAAAACTAACGTGTAGAGAAGGCACTAGGTATTGTGAATCTTACGCTTTACGACATCCCAACGTCCTAATTAACAGCCCCGTGATCGCTTTCTCCCAGTCGGATCAGTTTCAGCTTGGCTGTTGCTGTCCCCGGATGGCGGGGGGTCTTCACACACTCAGCTCCCAAGATATTAATATGGATGGTAATTATGACATTGGCGTGTGTGCTTTCTGTCATAGTACTATGAGGGGGGATGCTGTGTTCTAAAGATAGGCGGAGCGAGACTACACAGTACGAAAGAGCTCATCTTCCGAAAGAGGCAGGTCGGATGTGTACTGTGTAGTCACTGGCAGCAGGAACATTGGGGTTCTACACTAGTATAGAAAGTGCCAGTCTTCACATGTGAAGGAGGTAGGTATTCACATGGCTAAGCATGGAACAGGATGGGGATGGCTCCTGAGTCGCGTCCCAGCTGTCCGGTAAGGTACTTTCGGTAGCGTAAACAGGGCGCGTGCTCCGTCAAAGTGGAGTTGGAAACAAGGAACAACGAAAAGTAACAGGTGATTTTAGCTGAAAATCAGCTGTTACATGCATACCTTCCATAGTATGTATGTACATACTCGTCCGCTGAAACATTGGTTGGGCAGATAATTAATAATGCGTGAATCTCGACATCAATGGCATGTTGGTAGGGCGCAAGAAGTTGTCGGATTACATAGCTCCATCTGCCAATTCTCCTTAGGTATCCCCACGGGTGAGGTTTACCTTAGTTACAGTTTGAGTCACGTCCCGGAGGGGGGACGGTACTAGAGATAGCGTGAACGACCATCGACGGGAGGTGTGGAGTTTCAACTTCGTATACCAAAATAAACCGGGACGCCTTACAGTGTAGTGAATAGTCAGGTGTGCTTCAAAATGCACCTTTTCACATGCACTGATGCTCGTCGGATAGATAACCTCATCCGAGTCATGGACCGTAACGGCTGTACATGCGAAGGTGAGCAGGGTACGGACGCAAAAGGCTGTAATTCGGAGAGAAAGCAGGAGGAGTAGTGGACACGGGCAGTTACAACAGTAAGGCTGAAAGATCATTCCGAGACCAACCATCAGAGAGGCGGTGAAGGTGCTTCGTTTCAACGGCGTGGTGGAGCTGCAAACTGGGCATCCATTGGCTGGTGGTGGTACAAAGTGTGGTCATGCTCTTTGCCGTGCCGTGGTGCAGCAGCTCACATATGGTTAGGCTGCCTTGCAGCTTGGCAATCCAATATTTCTCGGCGACGTGACGGCCCAACGAACCTAAAACTCTAGGCAAGCACGGGCAAGCAAAATGAGTGGCAATAAAATGGGCAGCCCGTGAGAACACGCATGTCCATATTGTGGCGAGAAATCTGTACGGCCGTAGATTGGGTCAGTTGCTGCTGATGATACCAAGGGTAAAGTTGACAGACATATCCAAACCTGTCTGAACTGTCAACTGCCAGACAACGACGGGCCGAATGACATAAAACTGGCTCACAATTTCCATAAGCTTTGTGTTGCCGAGCTGAAAGTTAGGTTAAGCTTCATGTTCATCGTTTTGCCCGGTGAGCCCGGGTAGCTTAGCTGTTACCTTAGCTGTGCCGGATCCGTAGCTGTGCGGGACGGAGTTGGGTAACTATCAATAGCATACACTAGTGCGGACTCTGGACAAACGCGTTCGAACGGATCCCTAGTCACTCCAAAAAACAACACGCAATACTATTGGTGGATCTCATGACATATGATGTGGCTTCCAATAAAAGGGCCCTTGTTCATGGCCAAACCTGGAAGGGATTGCATGCGAGAGCCCCGCAACCGGCAATGCCACGCATTCTATCCGCGAACAAATCAAGGTGTCGCTGGTCTCCCTAGACTCCCGCATGATGCACTCACACTTGTTGGTCTGCTCTTGACGAACGACAAAAAAGAAAGGTTAAAAGAGCGGTGTGCACGGGGAGAGCACAGAGAGAGAGAGAGAGAGAGAGAGAGAGAGAGAGAGAGAGAGCAAACAACACGGCTGTTCTCAGTAAGGAAACGGCTTCCCATCCCATTCCCTGGAATCCGCTAGGGTAAGTACACGTCCATACGGATCACGCATCCGTGCCGGGTAGGTGCGTATCTAGACTTTTAGCTCCCGCGGCCTTAGTTTGATCAGAAGTGCAAGAAGATGGATACGTAACGTTTTCGTCCAGCATCTCCACAATCTGGGCGATCTTGTGGTCCGTTCAACAACGTAAACACAAGTCGCATCGGAACTGGATTACTCTACCGTTTGGTCTAGTGTACCAGTATCGCGGTATCCCCTTGTCCTAGCGTGTACGTAGTAGCAACAGGCTGCCTCACCACCCCGGGGGTCTGAGGTGTGTGGTGGGCGTGGCGGCATGAAAGGCGGGCGGGCGCGCTGATAACAAATGAAAGCTACGCGTGCGGGTGGCCCACTGCAGGATCCTTGGATACCAAGGGCCTGTTTGGTTCATAAACTAGTTTTTGCCATTTGATTTGGGGGGGGGGGGTCTAAAGCTAAAACGACCGGGGCCAGGGGGCCCTGCAATTAAAATTTATACTTTTTCGCCGATAAATAACCCCAGTCCGGATAATATTGGCCCCTTCATCTGGCTTATATGTAACAGTCATTAAGCGGGTAGTGTATTTGCTTCTTTTAAAGCTATTTACGCCGTAACGATCAGTAAAACGATTAGGCTAATAGTATGTAAAGTGTAAAACTTAATTCCTTTTATATCTTCATTAGTAGTAATGTTTATAATGTACGGATAGTTAGGGAGATAAGGAGATAAAGAGAGATGTATAAGTATATAAATAATAATTATTAATAGCTATTAAGTAATATAGTATAGCTATAAATACCATAATAAGATTCCGTTTACTTTAAAGCTCTTTTCCATTCATTACCATTATAATATCCTTTTATCGTCGGATTAGTATCTTTAACGTCCTTAATAACAATACCTCCCTTAATGTAAAATACTTATTCTTAAATATTAAACTTATCGGTCCAGTTTAATATTTAATAAGTTAACCCGTTATACCTTGCTTTACGTCGTTATCATTATAAGTTAAAGCTATAGCTATAACGAATGATAATAGCACTAATGAAAAGTTCCTTATCCTTAAAAACTTCGTTTTAACCATATAAACATAATTTAAATTAATTAATTAATAGTTTAAAGTTTTTATAAAGAAGTTAACTAAATTAATAAAGGCTAAGAAACTAAACTATATAATAATTAAATAACTAAGTAAAGCATTAAGTAAGGTAAAAGTTAAGATAAAAGCTTGCTTCTTTTAAGTTAACTAACTTATTACTTATTTAAAGAATAAATAGCATAATTAAAAGAAGGACTATAAGAATTAGCTTAACTTTATAAACTAGTTTAACGTTAGCTTTAATAATGAAACGGGTTTCTTCTTAACTGGCGATAAGACTTAATAATCCTTCTTAACTAATCACCTTAATATTATCATGGCACTAGCGAGAGCATGTAGGTGCAATGCGATGAGTAGGTTAAGGTGTGGGACGTGATAACTATATAGTGCAGTCTGAGTACTGGAGCTGTTAGCTTTAGTTACTTATATCATTTTATATAGGATATAGCTTAGTTAATGTAACTGTCTGATTAGCATTATAATAAATATAGTATAAATAAAGACGACCTTATTACCTTATAAATTAAAACATAAGTAAGTATTTAAAGTAAACTAAGTTATAAGTAAGCACGTTATAAGAGTTAGGAAGAGAGTCTATAAACTAACTATTACTATATTATTAAGCTATATATTATTAAGCTATATACTCTCGCCGTTATTAACTTATTAGTCTTCTTATATGCCTTTTACTTATTATCTTGAAAATATTAAATGTAAGAAGGAATTTAATGATTTTAATAAGCTTTAACCGCGTTAAAAGCGGAAGTTAACTAATATTATAATGATAGTATAGTTAATTAACTCACTTTTAATTAATATAACCCGCTTAATAAAGGATGCATTTATAGTTATAACACTATTTAAGTCCACTATCTTTAAGGTAATTATTATAGTTATTCTTAATGAACTATAAAAGAACTTATGCTTTAATTAAAAGTAGTAATTAATTAATAAGCTTCATAATGATAAGTAATAATATATAGTTTTCACTTATATATTTAAAGCGTAGCATTTAGCTATAAAAATATTAGTAAATAAGGACTTAATATTTAAAGGTAATATAAAAATCATAAATATAAAGTAATCTAAGTAAATGAGATATAGTTTAAATCAGTAAATTAAAATAAATAAATTAATAATTTTATTTATATAATATAAGTTATAATTAAATTATTAAGTTAATATAATAATATTAAGAGTTTTAATAAGTAAAGTATATAATTTAGTGTAAAGTAAAGATTTTACTTACGCTAATTATTTTTTAATAACTACTTTTTTCTTACCTTCTAACTAAATCTTACTTACTATATTGAATTATTATTATAACTTTAAAATAATATTAAAATTTATAACTATGCTTAATTCTTATAAATATAACGGCATTAAATTACTCTCGATTTAATGATTCAAACAGTATAATTTTTATTAAGTAAGTCCCTTAATTTATATTTTAATTTATCTTTAAAGCTAATTTCATATAGTTAACCTAACTTTATTATGTTAAACATTTCGCTACTTACGCGCCCGCCGCTTATCTACCTATTAGCTATATTAAAGTATATAATCTTCTTATATTCGATTAATTAAATAATCTTTAAATTAAATAAAGGTCTTATCTTTACCTTAAATAGCTTCTTTAATAGTTACTTTAACTGTTACTTTAATCATTACTTTAGCTATTAGTCCTTTATTAGCCGCTTTAGCCTTATTATCATTAATTAATACCTCGATAACATTAGCTAAATTAATAACGTTCTTTAATAATGGTATTTATTTATTAACGTCATTTAAAAGGATAAATTTATAAAAGGTAGTAACGGTAAAGATAATATCGCGTTAAGCATCAATATTATATTTAAGAGTTATATTACAGATAATCTTTTACTACCGCTTTAATATATTAAACATTATCTTAATTGATACCCTTATCTTTACATAATGTAAGTTAAATAGCTTTCTTTTATTAATTAGCTTCCCCCGATCATAACTTTATTTAAATAAATAGTATTTAATCTTTGAGAAGGATATAATAACTTTTAAACGCTTATAAAAACCTATATCGGCGAGATAAAACTTCTCCTTAGGTATATTAAAAGTATTAGCCTCGATAATGATCCATAAGAGCTTAAAGTCATGTATAAATCCCTCCGCGCCAGGTATAACGCACGTAAATAAGCCGTTAAAATTAACTATAGTGAAGATATTTTACGCCATATAGTCCTTCTTACTAAATCATTATAAGTATAAGTCATCCTTTAAAACTCTTATATATATGAGAGTCTTATTAATAGCGTTTAAGTAGTGAGTAAAGTAATTATTAATATACTTAAAACTAAGCTTTAGTACTATTATTATGTTAGTGTTAAGTAACCTTATGACTTTACTATATAGTAAGATAAAGGCTTAAAGGACTTAATAGAAATTATGATTAATAGTCTTTATACTATAGCTGAAAAAGTAATTAATGATCCAGAGACTAAAGTTTTAGCCGTAGATAAATAAGAAAGTTATTATCTTTTACTTTAAAGATATTTATCTTATAAGCTGAATAAGCCCTTATTAAGATATAACTAAACGTTAAAGGACTTTAAAGTGTATATAACATAAGTCTATATACTTTTATTCGGCTTCCAGGCATAATATATCACAAATAATTTCCTCGCTTTATAGCTAAGAAGTATAAAATGCATTATATATAAAGTTATAATTACCGTAAGCTCGTTAGCTTTATATAACGAATGTAATAGCGGTAAAGACTTAAATAAATATGAGCTTAATAACTTTAAAAGGGCTAATATTAACGTTAACATTAACGTTCAGCATCTTAAATATTAATAAGAGTGATAATATAATAAAGACAATAGTTACACTTTTACACTTATACTTATACCTACACTTTACACTTAAAATATTATATCTCGGATCTCGCTTGCTACTTTTACCTGTTTAAATTATACTACACTGAAGTAAGCCATATTATTACACTGAAGCCAGTAGCCATATGTGCACTTAACCTGGCTAGGTTTTTAGCACTGCTTTTATATGTTATAATGGTGGTTTCTAATTTCTAACCACTTAAGCTATAGGTGGTTGGAAATTAGTAACGCTTAACATAGATTTACCATCATAATTTCCTATTTAAGGAACCCTGCAAGTAGCTTACAGGGCAGGTACATGCCTAGCTTTTTCTACGCCTATTTAGGTATAGGATTTGACCCTTATACGGCCGACGCCGGCACCGATAAACGGTTAACGACTTATAGGGATCTTTTTGGTGTAGTAGTTTGTAAACCAAACAGGCCCCAAACAAGGGTAGCAAACCCGACCAAGCCCAAGATCCCAGTCGTCGTTGTTTTCCCAATCAGCGCTGCCAGCCATTGCTATTTCGTAAAAGTCTAGGGTACTCTATCGAACTATCACTTTTCACACCTCTCAATCCACTTTCATCGTCTTGTTCACGATAAAGTTCATGCAGCCCGTGAATACGGTACCTAGGTGATTGCGGGGTTTGCCTATCTATTCCTCTTTCGGCAGGCTCCTCCCTGTAGCTTTGCCCCGTGGAACCCAACTAGCGACCCGAAAGCTGAATGGAAGGTGAAGACCACACAGAGCTTGTTTGACTGAGGCGCTGGCGGCAAGCACATACAACAACGTATATATGTCAACAAGCCCGCTTCCTTTTTCTTTCTGTTTTTCTCGTCCTTCACAATCCTCACATTACTCGCATCCATCTTTCACGAACCTAACACTCTTATCCCAGCAGCGTTCTACACAGCATCAATCTTGGGACCTCTCAACCTTGTTACCTACGCAACAACTTTTATAAGACAGCTATTTGATTCACATTGAGCGAAACTCGCTTTCGCGGACGTGCCAAGATACGCATTCATCCTTCTACTCTTATCATAGAAAGATCTTGCGCCTCAATTCACGGAACTTTACACGCCCGCTGACGCTCTGCAACCAATGTGCTAGCACACGGAAGGTTTTACGATAGCTTGCCAAAAGGCATCCATCAGAACAACGAGATCTTTCCCCAATTCCTACTAGCCTTGTCAGCTTCCTCAACCTCTCTCCCCTTGTCCGTCCCACAAGTTCTTGCATCATGTCTGGTCGCGGTGAAGGCAGAGGACGCGGTGGTCAGCAACGTGGCGGCTTTCGGGGTGGCAGTGGCGGCGGTCAAGGGGGTGGACAGTCTCGGGGCGGTTATGAGGGTGGACGTGGCGGACGAGGTGGTGGTGGTGGTGGTTACGACGGTGGACGGGGTGGAGGCCGGGGCGGCTATGGTGACGGCGGTCGGGGTGGTGGGCGCGGTGGACGAGGGGGTGGTGGCGGCGGGAGAGGTGGCTACGGAGGCGGCCCTGATGTCTACGGGTAAGTGATCAACCAAAGCCAACGGCATTGCCTACCAGGGAGTAGGAGACTAACGTGAACACAGACAAGGCTCGACTGTTCGAAACCCAGACCCGACTGTCACGGCTCTCGAAGACAGCTGGGTGAAGGAACATGGCGCTCCCGCCGCGAGAAGTCTTACCGCGCAGATGGGCAAGCTCTCCCTTGCCTCCTCATCTACCGAGTTCCTCCCGCGTCGACCCAATTTTGGCACGCAAGGGACAAAGACTGTGCTCTGGGCGAATTACTTCAAGCTGAACGTCAAGGCCCTGGATATCTACAAGTACAGCCTCAACGTCATCTACGGTGGAGCTGCGACAGCAGGCTCTGCCAAACAAGAGGAAGAGGACCCCAAGGGGAAGAAGGTGGAGAAAGGGGGCAAAGGCGAGGCCAAAGAGGCCAAGGGCAAGAAGCTGGGATCAATCATAGAGCTCGCTATGAAGCAGTTCCCCGCTACCCCGACATATGCGTCTGAGTTCAAGGCGCAAGTGATTACCCTTGGGAAGCTCAAGTTTTCCAATCCAGATGGCACAGTGGAGGTGAAATACACGGAGGCTGGACGGAGCCGGGCCGAGACATGGACTGTCAAGTTTAATGGACCCGAGTCGGTTCATGTCGACAGGCTTTTGGACTATTTTGGGACGATGCACGACCTTGCCGGGGACGCTACCTTCCCCAAATTCCCGACCGAGGTCGACGCGATCGGTATAGTGCTCGGCCACACTCCTCGGACGGACAAAGATGCCGTGACTATTGGTCGGGGCCGTCACTTTGCCTTGGACGAGGCACGAAGCGAGGCTGCACCTATGAATAGCTTCACGGTATCGATCCTTCGCGGCTACTTTCAGAGTGTCCGGCCGGCGACTGGTAGACTGCTGCTGAATGTCCACGTGACGCATGCTGTCTTTCGTCAGCCTATCCGGCTGGACGAGCTGCTCGGGAGATGGGGCGACCTCAAGAAGTTCTACAGCAAGACATTTACAAACTTGCAACCACACACCAAACAGTTGGAGAACATGTGTGACAAGTTGCACAAGTTCCTCAAAAAATCCCGCGTTCGGCATACAGTACCTGCAACTCGCACACGACCTGCCGTAACCATCGAAACACCGATTGCCGGTCTGGCCCACATCAAGGATGCTTGCGATAAGAAAGGGGGCCCCACCGAGACATCTCCCAAATTCAGATTCCAATTCCCCTACAGCGGCCCGGAGAATGTCAAGTTCTTCCTTCGGAGGCCTGACTCGGAACCGGCCACGGCTACGGGGCTTGGGAATCTGCGGTATGATACCTGGGTGACGGTAAATGATTACTGGATCCAGAGTAAGAAAGACCATCTGTTCCCAACAAGAGGTAGATACTGACGTGCTCTTAGAATACGGCGTGCGCCCCAACCTGGATCTCCCCTTGGTCAATGTGGGCACGGTCAACAGGCCCATGTACATCCCGGCCGAGCAGTGTTCTGTCCTGCCGGGCCAACTCGTGAAGTCGAAGTTGACCCCGGGCGAGCAGGAAGATATGATTAGGTTCGCATGTCGTTTCCCAGCGGACAATGCTCAAAGCATCGTTACGAAAGGCAGAGCGCTGCTGGCCTTGGATGGTAATAAGCTGCTGGTGAGTTTTTCTCCGCTTTCCTCTTCTGTCACTCCTGATGCTGATAGCATGGTTGGTAGGCCAAGTTCGGCATCACCGTCGATAAGGAACTTCTCACGGTCACCGCCCGGGAACTACCGCCCCCATTGCTCAACTACCTTAGGAGGAAGTCGACGGCCATCTCGAGACCGGAAATCAAGGACGGCGGGTGGCTCCTGAGGAACGAGCAGGTATCGCAATCAGGCAGGCCTATTGCCGCATGGTCCTACATTCACATCCAGGCCGCTCAGCACGACAATGCCGAGGAGGTCAAGAGAGCCGTTTACTCGTTTGTCGAGTTTATGGAGAGTTCAATGGGTGTCAGGATCGCGAAGCAGGGCAGTCCGGGCAAAATCTGCTCCAGCAAGGACGCGCTTCCAGCGGTTTTCAAGAGCCTTCCCGCCAACACGCAGTTCGTCATTGTGGTCCTCCCCGATAAGCAATCCGCCACCTACAACCTGGTGAAGCAGCTGGGGGATGTCACTTACGGTATCATGACCGTCTGCGTGCAGCGCGACATGGTCACCAAGCAGCAAGGTCAACAGGGGTATTTTGCGAACGTCGCCCTGAAGGTCAATCTCAAGTTTGGCGGCATCAACCAGCGCCTGACCAACGAGAACGAGTTGATAAAAGGGGGGAAGACGATGGTGGTCGGCTACGATGTCACGCACCCGACGAACCTTGCCGCCGGCGGCGGGGGCAACGCGCCATCAATGGTGGGTCTTGTGTCGAGCATCGATTCAGACCTGGCTCAATGGCCTGCCCTCGCGTGGGCGAACCCGCCAAAGCAAGAAATGGCCGAGTCTCTGGAGTCCAAGTTCCAGTCCCGTCTGGAGCTGTGGAGGTCTCAGCAGAAAAATAAAGGCCAACTTCCTGAGAATATCATCATCTTCAGGGACGGCGTGTCAGAGGGGCAGTTCAACAAGGTCTTGGAGGTGGAGCTCCCGAGACTGCGCAAGGCCTGCATGAACCTGTACAAAGCTAGCGCACAGCCACGGATTGCCTTGATTGTGTCGGTGAAGAGGCATCAGACCCGTTTCTTCCCAACTGACCCGGCCCACGCTACCCATCGCTCCAAAAGCCCGAAGGAGGGCACAGTCGTTGACAGGGGGGTGACCTCAGTGAGGTACTGGGACTTCTTCCTGCAGGCCCATGTGAGCCTGCAGGGCACTGCCCGACCCGC
The DNA here is from genome assembly GCA_033297225.1 of Diplogelasinospora grovesii. Taxonomy (NCBI): domain Eukaryota; kingdom Fungi; phylum Ascomycota; class Sordariomycetes; order Sordariales; family Diplogelasinosporaceae; genus Diplogelasinospora; species Diplogelasinospora grovesii. The sequence continues at coordinate 318,141 of MU853754.1, forward strand.
ACACTATACGGTGCTGCTGGATGAGATTTTCCGGCCGAGATATGGAGACAGGGCCGCTGACGCGCTGGAGAAGCTGACGCATGACATGTGTTATCTGTACGGACGGGCCACTAAAGCGGTGAGCATCTGTCCGCCGGCGTACTATGCGGACTTGGTGTGCACCCGCGCGAGGGCGCATCAGAGTGAGTTGTATGATGACGCGTCTACGGTTAAGTCGGGCGGGCTGGAGCAGGTCAAGGCAAGACACGTGCATCAGAAGCTGGAGAATACCATGTACTACATCTAGCTCACATCGAGATTGGTATGGGTCAGGGGTTGAAGTCTTTGGATTTGGGTTTGTTTGGCTTTTTTTTTTTTTTTTTTTTTTTTTCGGTCAGCCAGTTTGAAATGGGATGAAAAAGCTCAAGGCAAAACCTAGTGAGGAAAGCGGATACACAGTACCTAGGGCAGCTACTCTACAAATACTTTAGTTTAGTTGATAGCGATGTTTTAATTTCAAGCATTACCTTCTCCCTTATCTTCCAGGTTTTGAGCGTTGTAAGCTGTTCACCTTGTGCATGCATGTGTTGTTGACCATGATCTTCATATTGATTAAACGAAGTTGGTCAGAATCAGAACCCCAAAAGCCCAAGTTGCCATCTCGTACACCCGACTAACTGATGATGACAACGGAAAAAAGCTAAACACGACAGTATCGGAGAGTGAGTGTTCAAATCATGCTTAAAAGACTGTGATATAAGTAGTGCAGGACTATTTTACAATAATAAGATCATCATCATCGTCGTCGTCGTCGTCATCGCCTAGCGTGACGACCTGTCTCCTCCGGAAGAACTTGGCTGCTGATAACATTGGCTCTCCCAGACTTTCCCGTCCGGCTTCGCGTATGCCCTTTTCCGTGACGAACCTGGTCTTTTTTCGGACCGGCGAGGGGTCTCTTTTGTTGGTAGTAGTAGTAGTACCCGTCCCTCCCATCCCCCCCGTCCCCGAATCCCTCCCTCCCGCCCCTGCATCCCCCCTTGTCAGAAACCCTTCCATAGGTGACGCAACCATGTTCCCAGCAGACAGCGAGTTCCCCTTCGTGCCATCCAACCTCTCCCCATCCTTCATCTTTGCCAGTTTGTCCCTGAGGTTTCCGCCCCATCCCAACGCGGTCTTGGTACCTCCTCCTCCTACCGTACCGCCATTATTTGTAGTCACAGTGCCAGTTCCCGTTGTGCTACTCGCAGCAGACTCTGGTCGTTTGCGCTTCACCCGCCCGAGGTCGACACTGTGCGGGTTGCCCCGCTCGATCGTCAGGCCCGAGTTCCTAGCGTTCTGGCCGAGTCCGAGCTTTTGCAACAAATCCGCCGTAGTGCCCGTATTCTGGGTAGTAGTAGTATTATTGGTTGAGGTTGAGGCGGTGGCGGTGGCGGCGGCGGCGGCGGCGGCACGGGTCATGTACTCCCTCCCCGCGCCGCCGCCAATCTCGCCTAACCGCTTCGCGATCTCCCGCTCCTTTTCCTTCTGTATCAGCTTCCGTTTCAACCCCTCCTCCTTCTCGACCCGGTTGACTATGCCCTCGTCGTCCATCAGGTCGGCTGCCCCCCTGCTCACGAAATATTGTGACTGGGTAAAACGGTCGTAGTTTCCTATCCGGGTATTATTCTCCTCCCCAGATTTGGTGTTGTTGTTGTTGTACCCCCTGCCAGATTTCCAGGAACGGTTGGAGTGGTGTTTGCTGCCGGCAGATCCGGCAGCGGAGCCAAAGGTGCTGTTGAGTTCTACCCTGTTCGCGCGGGCTTTTCGCACGGCCTCGTTGCTGTGGAATTCGCAGTGTTCTGTGTGTCGGGCGTTTACCCAGGAACTGCATAGCTGTCCGTCTCTTTTGACGCTCTTGCAGTAGCCGAGGTCGCGAGAGTGGCCAATCTCGAGAATCGTGTCGCTGTCGTTGTTGATCACCAGACCAAACCTACCAGTATCCTCCTTGCCGGGAGGAGGCGGCATGATGTTTGGGTTGAGTATGGCGAGGACAGTGCCGGGGGTGAGCTTCCAGAATCTGTCGAAACCAGAGTCAAAAAGGTACAGCTCGACTTCGAACTGCAGGTCGACCAGAGTCATGATCATATATTTACCACGCTCCTTTGCGGGTTTGGTGGAGTCTTGGCCGGGCTTGGGTTGGTGGGCCCGAGGATCGGATTTCTTTGCGATGATGGCGAACACTACTATATCGGACTCCACGTCGGGTAAAGACCAGTCGGGAGCCTTGACGTGCCGGAGGAGGTCTTTTAGGACGTAGGTTTTCATACCCGTAATAGCGCGCGTGAGGACCTTGTGGGGGAGGATGCGTTTTGATAAATGAAGGCCAGAGTAGGGTTCAAAGGCTGCTCCTTCTGTTTCAAGGGTTTCGGTGGAGGCAGTGCTTGTGTTCTGGGTTGAGGAGTCGGCCGGTTGTGATGATGTTCGTATACTGGGCACGGTGTTGCTGCGCTGCAACCCGCCGCCCCCTAACGAGACAATCTGATCTCTGGAGAATTCCGGCGGTTTTAGGGGTTCGTCTGGGATATCTGCTGCCTTGCTCTTGTACTCTTCCATCTCTTGTTTCCCAACTGCGAATGCCGATGTCCGTAATTTTTGTATCTTTGCCCGTCTCTCTTCCCGGCCGAGTTCCTCTGCTCGTGCGGATGTCAGCCGCTCATTGAAACTCGACGGGCGCGGGGGCTCGGCTTGCTGCTGAACTCGGCTTGTTGGATTTGACCGCCTCAAATAACCCCCTTGCTGATTTGGCCGGTCCTCCTGTGCCAGCTTCTTCATGATCGGCGGTCGTTTCAACGACATGTCCGCTGCTCTCCGGCCCTTGTCTATACCCAGTAACACCCTCTGCGGCGAAGTCTGTAGGTTGGCTGTGGGCTGGGTTTTCCTGACTGGTGACGCCGGCACCTGAATCGCATTCGCATTCTGTGATATCGCCCTCTCCTCGCGGTCTCGTGCTGCAGCCAGTCGAGACTGCAACGGTATGCCCCCCATAGCCGCTCCCGGGGCAGACTCCGGTCGCTGTCCATCGCTCGCTGTCTCTTGCGATCCTTGCGATCCAGCGGCCTCCTTCTTCTTCTGCGCCTTCGCAGCTTGTAACTTCTTCAGCTTTAACCGCGCCTGTATCGCCTGGAGTTTGAGCTGCAGCACCTCTTCGTCATCATCGTCGTCGAGCTCGAGATCATCTTCTGAATCCTCCTTGCGACCACGCAGCGCCGCTGCAGACCGCACCGATCTGAGCTTGGTCGGGGACGGAGTAGGCGATCCACGTTCGGCTAGGCGTCGCGCTCGTTCGCGGCCTCCAGGTGTGCTGAGGAGGGCCTCGTGGGGCGATCGCGGCGGCCATTGGGAGGCCATAACTGGGTTGGAGGTTAGTGTCGCCCTCCAAAGTGCATGATGCCGGTGGGCGCGCGGATGCTCTCACTAGGCTAGACAAAAGCGCAAATGACCTCAAGAAATCCAAGCAACGCAAGGGATACTGGGCACTAGTGAATACAGTTGTTTACGGCAAAGACAGTCGCCAAGTAAGGAATACACAGGTGAGTACAGGGGTCACCCTATATCACCCAATTAATATGGCACATAGGACGACATCCTCCGCGAACCATGCCGGCAGGGCGTCGAATGGACAAGCAATGCGTTACACGTAGTATGTCTCAAGGGATAATTTTGGACCTGAGAACCGGGAAAAGATGCAAGTTGTTTTCGTCGCAGAGTAAAACATGTACATACCCGTGAAGTTCAGGCGCAAAACATCCGTTTCGTTAGGAAAGTCTTATCAATGATCAGATACAAAAGTGAGGCGCGATAAGCCTTAAGTGACCGGTACGGCATGGGGGAGAGCGACTTGACGCGCAGGACTAAAAATGCATGTGGCGCGTGGGGTAAGGCGCGTAAAAGTCGCGTCGAAGTGCCAGGGGTCTTAGACCCTTGTCCAGCCGACGACGCAGTGCGCGCGCTGGCGCGGTACCTCAATGATTTGTATAGCGCTTCAAACCGTCTTTCTCCCAAGCATTGAGACGAATACCAATGCAAACAACCTCTATCAGGAAGGATTCTCACGCATTGTAAGCAGCAATGGCGAGGACAAGGTCAAAAGGCACCGCGAAGGCCGCGAAGGCCGCGGATAGCGCAGATAATACAACCACAACCAGCGCACCGAGCAGCAGCAAGACGATATACGCCCTCCCAGCCGAAATCGAGAAGCCACCGCAGTTATTCGTTCTACCAGAGAAGGCGACCTCGAAAGCACGCATTGTCACGCTCCAACACCCGCGCTATGCAAGACCGACCAGATACTTTGTATGTCCCGAGGCCGGCTTCTTCGAGTTCACCAAGATCGCCTCCCCGAAAACAGTGCCACGGAGCTGGCTGCTCGCGCCACAACACTCGACCGATTCCAGCACGAAAGCTGGCTTCAATGCGCAAGTTACAAAAGCAGCAGACCTCTACGTCGCGTCACCCGTCGACCCTTTATTCCTCCTCCTCCCCGCCTTAATAGGGGCAGACCCGAAGAAGAAGCGCATGTTTCTATCTAGTGACGACCACTTTGACAGCCTGCGGGACTCGAGCGAGCACTTTTCCGAAATCATACGGCTACCAGAGATTAGGCGCCTGCTGGAAGCCAGGATGGCGGCCTTCTGTGATACGGTCGACGCAGGAGATGAGCAAATGTACCGCCTAAACGAGGACAAACTCGCAAAGGAGATCCTATCCAAAGCACAAAGGATGAGCGAGGGGTTGTTGCCGAAGAGCATGGAGGAGAAGTTCATCACCAAAGCTCTGGAGGCACCGATTCTGGGTGTCAGGAGTCAACAATCAATGACAACATCAACATCAACACCGGTTGAGGATGGCGCCAGTACACCATCGCTGGAATCAGCTGAATCACAGTCAACGGTATCGTCCGTAGAGACATCAGCAACATCTGTGTCGGAAGCATCTACCGCCGCAACGGCAATGACAGAGGAGTCGGTAGGAGAGGTGGTAACCAATGCGATGACGGCGTCGGAAGAGGTGGTCAAGCTGCAAAGACTACGCGTGGCGTGTAACTTCATATGTTCGAGTTATGTCGCACCGGGCACTGCGGAGCTGTTGAAGAAGAGAATAGCTGCGAGCAAGGAGATGGCAGATTTCACGGCATTGGACGAGTACCTGACACAACTGGCGAAACTGAGGGCGGACGCTGCCGCAGCACGTTCATCGGATTACTCAAGGAAACATACACTGGATGAAGAGGAGGATGAGCGCGCTGAGAAGAGACGGAAGAAAGAGGAGGAAGAGAAGACTAAAAAAGGGAACCAGAGCAGGGGAGTCAGGGAACTGAAAAAGGTCAATACCGCTGGCATGAAGAAGCTTAGCGAGTTCTTTAAGAAGAAATAGGGGGTAGGATCTGGGACTTGGAAAGCTATCGCGTTGGAGCTATAAATCTTGTACAATGTATGTGGACAGCGGCTACTTGGAAAAGGCGTTTTGGTATTGGGTATAATTGCGCGGTAGTACCAGGCCGCATGTCATTCATGGTCGTAAATGGGTATATCAGGTCAAACATTCATCCGGTGTCCTCATCTGTTACCTGGCCCCTCTTGTTCCTGATCCTGATCCTGTTCCAGTTCCCCGGGCACCCCTCGTGCTTCCAAATCCCCTCCCTATGCCAGAGGCACTTCTCGCGGCCCGAGTACTCGACGATGCAGTGCTCGTGCCGTAACCCGACGACGAAGATGCGGCGCCTCCTCTAGTAAGCCCCCCTCTTCCTCGGACACTGCTGCCTCTTGCGGTGCCCCTGACCGATGTAGTTCTCCTGGCCCCTGATGCTGATGATGAGGTTCCGGCCTGTCTCTGCCGCTCCTCCTCGTCTGCTTTCCTCCGCGCCTCCATGTGCTGGCGCTCTATCTCCGCGGCTCGTCTCTCGGCTTCTTTTTGCTTCCGTGCCGCCTCGTTCTCAATGTCAACGAGATCCTGCGTCGCCCCTTTCCAGTCCGGGTTGAGGATCAGGCGCTGGTTGTGTTCCGTTTGCGATAATATCCGCGTCCAGGTGTTGAGCAGCGTGGAGGCATTGTCTACTGTCTTGGAAACAGTACCCATGTTCCCCTTGGCCCTTTCTAGTGTGCCAATCACTCCCTCAATAACTTCGTTGATGTTCCGAACCCCCTCTAGCTCCCTGCGCAGGGCGGCTTCATGAGCTTCTGCTGCATCGAATCGCGCATTCTGATTGGTCGGCGTCTTGGGCTGCTTCTCTGACGGCTTAACGGCGGGAGGGGGGGATGCAAACGGATCCTCGTAGTCGGAATCATCCATGTCGTTTGGCATTGTGCTTAAATCAATCGGATCTCTGGGGGACAAGAACCCTGTGTCGGAGCTTTGCACTTGCAGTCGTCCCAGTGCGCTGAGTGTCGATGCACTGTTGCACGCCTTGCGATGACGTTGATTTGTTGTCTGTGTGTGTGTGCTGGTCAGGTCGGATTGGAGGGGTTTGTGTTCCCTTGAGACGCGACACCCATGGTAGGTTGTGGGGTTTTTCGCGTTTTGGCGTCAGCGTTAATTTACGGTGGGTTTGCAGGGGTCAGTGTGTGCCGGCTGGGGGGAGACTTGGAGACTTGGGAGGTTGGTCGTGTTGTCGAGAACAGTCGCAGACCGCCCCCAGCCTCTTTTTTACATCTCCCCCTTAAACAACTCCATCAAATCCCATTTGTGTTTATTCTTTTCGCATCCACTTATGAAATTCCACATCCATCTTTCTCCTTATCAAACATTCCTAGTATAGTCAGGATTACTGCGATTGCGGCCTTTTTTGTTTGATTCTTGGCGCTGCAGGGCGATTGACTTGACAACAGCTGGATCCCGGACTTCAGCTTCCTTGGGAGCCGGTGAACTAAGGCTGTATTTGGTCACACCTTGGTCCTATTATTGCGCCGCAACTCACCTCGACCTCCGTCCCTCCTGTGTACCTCCATCCGACGTCGCGACTTATACGCCTTCTAAACAGTGTGTCCAGTGGCCGAGAACATCTTCAACGTCTGAACTCAATTGAACGTCGAAAGTCGAGGGCGCCGAACATCACCCGAAGCTCGATTTAATCGGGTCGCATTTGGATAGAAATTTTGGGTATGCTAGCAGAGCGGCTGCGTGACTAAAGCCCAAAAATCGTCAACATGGACACACCAACCGTTGCAACACCTTCTCCTTCCTCCCACATCCACACCCCACCAGCTCCTCAGCACGGCTACGAAGATTCTTGGGAACCGTATACTCCCCGAAAGTCTGCTCGCATTTCGCAACGAGCTGCAGCCCGCCACCGAACTCCGTCTCCTTCGTCCCGACATTCAGACATCCACCGCAATTCACTCGGCTCTCCTCGCTCCTCGAAACGCAACCACCCCGCAACCACCATGGCGTCACCTGCCATCTCACCCAAAAAGAAGCGAGCCCCCGCCGTGGACTCGGTTCGTCGCGCTTCTGGCACTCTAACCGTCGAGGGCACTACGCATGCTGCTGTCGCTCTTGGACTCTCCCCCGCCCCAAAGCCGGAAACGCGATCTACTCGCTCCGCCATTTCTACCGCCGCCGGTATGCTTATTACACCGGCGAAGACCCCTCAGAAGCCGCCGACCGAGCAAAGCAAAGCCAAGGTCAAAGCAATTGCGCGCAACCTCTTCCACAGCGAGGACGAGATTATGCCTAGCCCAAAGAAAGCGCGTACAAAGAAGTATACGCTCGATAGCTTTTGTGCGGATGATGAAGTCGACGAGCCAATTCCAATTTTCACAGATTCACACGAGCGAATCCCAGAGGTTGACAACAGCACCGACAACCCGTTCTACGTAAACAACACCGCGCCCCCACCCTCGCCTACCAAGAGGCGAAGCACACGCCAGACAGTGACGATTCCAGGCGAAGGCAAGGTGTCTGTCGAGGAGGCAATCCGCCGAGAGGACGGCATGTTGATCGTATTGTACGTATTTACGTTTTCCTTCACTCTGTATTTGCCATCCGTACAGCGACTGACTTGCATTCACAGCCGTGGCAAGAAGCAGTTCCGCAAATTCACTGAGAATGACGAGGCGTCTGCAAGCATTCGCGAAGCCTTGGATGAAACGGACGGTGGATTGGATAGCGTCGTCGAGTCCCGCCTCAGACGTCCCCTGACTCGTTCGGCCGTCAAGCCTAGGCTGCTGTTCCCAGCAGCTAAGGCGGAGCCCGACCCCAAACCTATTGACGAAGAGGACGAGGAGGCGGAGACGGACATTGAGGATCACGTACTGGCCGGACTGGAGGACAAAAACCCATCAACTCCAATGGATCTGGTTGAGGCAGTACCAGACACTCCTGAGGCGCCGCGATTCGCACCTGTGTCCCCTCCTTCCACAGCACGAACCACAAGATTCGGCAACAAGGTGGCTGCGGAGACGACCCCAATGAAGAAGAAGCCGGGCGGCAAACGAAATCCGTTTGACGGCTGGCGCCGAGTTAAGGGCGGCTCTTCTGACACCCAGGGTCATAAGCGACCCGGTGACGACACTCTTCCCACTGGACCTGCAAAGCGGGCTCGTACTTAACCAACCCACCCGATTGTACCACCTGCGATTTGGCGTGTCCAACACTGGACTTGGTTTGGAGTTTGAGGGGAGTTTTCGGACAACATTTGGAACAGCTTTCGGACGGATAGCATTATTTTTCTCAGGCACAATGGTAGCTCGCTTTGCACTTAGATTCTCGAGTTTGGCATGACACACTGTGTTTTATCTTTATTTTACTCAGGTTATCAGGGTTCAGGGGGCCGGCCAAACGCAAGGGAGATATTTCCCTGGTCAGAAATTATGAATGTCAGTTATGTCAGGGTTAAGGAGAATTAGCTTAGTTTTTTTTTTTTATGGACAGGACGGGGACTCGTTCTAGATATTAGTATCCTGTATGTAATGAATCGCATACAAAAATGCGAGCCCGTTTTAGCCATATATCTTGGTTTCATTCGTGCTGCCCGTATCCGCATTACACTGATTGTGTGGCTCAGTCTCAGCCAGTGCAGCTGGCTACACCTGCTAAAGTTACACTCAAACGGCGAATTCGTGGTCTTGAGATAAGTTGGTGTTTTGTATCGCCATTTTGACGTTTCAAGCCGTACCAACGACTCAATTCATTAGCTCCGACTGTAACCTTGTGCTACGCGCGCGGTTCTCGATCTGTTGACCTGCAATTGGTGCATCGGAGCTACGATTACTCCAAACTGGGAATCGCCTCATTGCGTCTGAAATCAACCAGCTCCGCGCAAGTTGCACTGCGCATCAACTTGCTCTGCTGAAGAACCACACTCGACCAAATATCCAACCAGTTGAGTGGTTGTACACATCCCCCGTAAAATTTGCTATCGTCTTTTATCAATGCAAGACTCCTACTAGCCTAAGTCTTCATTTCTCAGCTGCCCTGACAATTGCTTCGCACTGTCGCCCCAACCCAGAAACTTGATACTATGGAAGCAAACCGCATCTGGCATGAGCCTGTGGTCGAAGTCTACTCGAACCTCATCACGCCCGGCGTCTGTTGCTTTGCCGCAGCTTACGACCTGGCCAATCGTCGATGGTACCAGCTCGATGTTGGAGATGCTGCAGCCGACTGGCACCACGACACGCGACTAGACGAGGTGCCTGACGACGAGTGGCTCAGCTCGACGGTCGAGAAGCATATCAAGGCACACTACCACTCCTCGACGGGCGCTCCTCTTTTTCCTCCCTAGAACACGATCAGCACGAACTCGAGCGGCTTCCCGGTCTCGTTCGCACTTTCCGAGGAGGCCTTGGTCCGCAGGCCAATCTCGGAGAGATTCAGCTATGGACATAGGCCTTGCGACAAGCTTCCGACAACCAGGTTTAAGCAGCTATGCGACAAGACATATCTCAGTCGAGGCGCCGACACCTGTCTCTGGGATGGCAGAAGGTGCGTCTTCAAGCGCGTCGAGTTCGACTGCGATGTCGAATCGCAGGAGAACGAGATTCGTACCAGGGAAGCCATTATTCAGTGTATCGAGAGAGACCTGGGAAGTGCCTCCGAGGATCAAAACTACGTGATGGAAAGGCGATTTAATGTCGTGCCCATCCTCGCCGTGGTCTTGCACGACGAGACAAGCAACTGGATCGTCTCCTCGAGCTATCAGGCTGCCGCGAACAAGGATTATTATCTGCATGATGAAGAAGAAGATAATACCGAACATCATCACAGTCATCAGATTGCTGGATTTCTCATGCCTTACGCAGGTCGTAGTCTTGACCTAATGATACTAGGTACGCCGGCCGCCGATTCCACCGATAGATTTAGATGTACGGCTTCCACTTCTCCCGCGATGGGCTCCTCCTCATCGGCGGCGGCCATGACAGATTTGCCTATCAGCGAGGAACAGCTCCTGGATCTCGCTTGCGGTATACAGAAGCTCTCCAGATGCGACATCGTCCATGGGGATATCTGTCATTGGAACGTCGTCCTCACACAGCCCGAATCGACAGCTTTGCAGGCTGCGAGACTGCTCTTGATCGATCTGGGAGATATAGCCCCTGACTACGAAGGCGATGCAGATGCATTGGGAAACTTGCTTCTCTGGTGCTTGGAACACTCGGCCGAGTTGAAGGATACTACTGCGATAAGGAAGAGGATTGTGATTGCCGCGGCATTGTTGAAGGCGGGAGATTTAGACCGGGCTATCGGAGTATTATCGCCGAGTATTAAGACGAGGGGGGGCAGTTTCAACAAAAGGCCGCTTTCTTCTGCAAGCCAAGAAGTCAAGAGAAGGCGTCTGAGTTGAGGGTATTCTGCTTAGCAATCCATGAGACGGTTCCTACGGGTTCCCGTTACCTCAAAAGGTAGAGCCGGCAGAATGACAAAAATCATTTTCCAAGTATCTTTTCGTACCTAAATAGTCCATTTTCCAATACAGCCAACATCGCTAACGCCTTAGGCATATAAAAACTACCATAAGTTGACGCAATTTATAACGCAATATATAGTGAACAGTAGTAAAAAGCGCCGTTGTACCTATCTCCCAATATCTAGCAGTCTCTTACCCACAGGTTTCCTGGCTATAGCTGTGCTTCTTAGCTGCAGTACTTCCCGGCCACAGTCTTTTCCCTTAAGGGCGGCCGCGAGCTCTCATAAACAGCTCTACCGAGGGAGAAAGGCGTGTGCCTGTTTACGTTAGCTCTCTTTCTACTTCCCGTCCTTAGCCGTGAGAGGAATACCCTTATACGTAGATACGATACAGTGCGCACAGCAATTAACCTGTGACGACTGTAAAGTGGGCGTTTAGGTACAAAAAGATACTTTTAAATTTTTTTTTAATTGATGCATTGGGCGGTGAGGGGAGTTTTTGGCGGGTTATGGTTTTGTATGAAGCCTACGGTTCCCCGTTACCTCCTCAACTCCTCCAATAAAGAGTACCTAAACAGTAGCTGGATACCTTGTAATATAAGCTTGAATCAAATAATCACTACGTAGTTGGTCGATTATCAATTGGCTAGAATACGTGCGGTCGAAGCGAGAAGAAATTGCAAGGAGGAAAGGGGGGAGGGAGAGGGTCAAGGTAGAATCGAGGCGATAGGCGACTCAGGGCATGGAAAGTGTAGTTTATCGTGAAGAATCGACCCTTCGCGGTCGACCAGCCGGTAAGGTACGCAGATATCGCCAGGGTCGACGGGAGCGGCGGACAGAAGTCGAAAGTCGGGGGGGGCCTGTGCACCGGTTCTGATTGGCGGAGTGGGCCGGGGGGGGGCAAGCTGCGCTGCTGGGTGGAGCGAGGCCGGCGGCCAACTCCTCAGAAAACGGAACCTGAGCCTCGACGGCAACACAGGTCTTACAGTAGGTACTTTGGACATACATCAGTTGTGTCTGGGGAAGAATATATATAATATTTTTTTTTTACAGGGACGAGAGAGAGAAAGATGCACATCCTAATCGTCAACGACGACGGGCCCCCGTCGCCACACAGTTCTCCGTACGTGCACTCCCTTGTGCGCGCCTTGCAGTCTGCGGGCCATGTGGTATCCGTCTGCCTGCCGCACACGCAGCGTTCGTGGATCGGCAAGGCGCACATGGTCGGGCAGACCGTGAAGCCTATTTATTACCGGCCGCCTCCTGCCACTTCTGGCGCGGCCGGCCTGGCTCCTCCGGCTGGTGGAGAGGGGCAAGAGGGGGAACGCTATTCGCATGGGACGACCCATGCGCGACCCAGCACCACGCCGGGCACGGAGGAGTGGATCCTCGTCGACGGCACGCCTGCCTCGTGCGTGCAGATCGGGCTGTACCACTACTTCCAGGACCGGGGACCGATCGACCTGGTCGTTAGCGGCCCGAATTACGGGAGAAACACGACCGCGGTGTTCGCGTTGAGCAGCGGGACGTTGGGAGGTGCCTTGGAAGCGGCCGTGTGTAAGCGCAGGGCGATCGCCCTGAGCTATGCCTTCTTCACGCGGAACCATGACCGTGACATCATTGCGGCGGCCAGCAGGCAGTCTGTGAGGGTGATCGAGGCGCTGTGGAAGGCGTGGCCGGGCGATGGGTCGGTGGACTTGTACAGCGTCAACGTGCCGCTGCTGGAAAACCTGGAACATGGAAAGGCGCTGTACGCGAACATGTTGCAGAACTACTGGGGGCCGGGGAGCTGCTTCACCGAGATTGAGGGGTCTACCGATGGGGAGGAGGAGGAGGAGAGGATCCGGGAGGAGGGGGAGACTGCTGCTGCTGCTGCTGCAGGGGGAAATGGGGAGAGCGAGGGTGGGAATGGTAAAGGGGGATGCCATCAGCATAAGCACTTCAAGTGGTCACCGAGATTCACGGATGTTTACAAGTCTGTGGACGACGCGCCGCCGGGGAATGATGGGTGGGCGGTGCAGCATGGGCACACTAGGTATGTTACAAAAGAAAAAGGAAAGGGAATGAGTTGGGATATGGCTGACAAAGGAACTTGCAGTGTGACCCCGTTGAAGGCGAACTTCTGGCATCCGAATACGGAAATGGAAGGAAAGGAATTACAACTGTAAGTTTTCCTTGTTGATGAAGTTTATGATTCTGGGTACACACGAAGACACGAGAGCACACGCGGGACGTGACGGAAAAAAAGAAATAAATCAGGGGTTCTCTCAGTCGGGGGGGGCTTCTCAGATCAGATAATTAGAGCATAGAAAAAAAACGATCTAGAAATAGACGGCATTCCCGCTCTGACAAAAACTATTCCCCTCGTATATCTTGTTACAAAAAAACATTATTCTTACCAAGCATTCTTTCCGGTTGTAGGGCCCCTTCCAGAAGTTCCACCTTTGGCGTTGTCGAGCAACCGACTCCTTCTAGGACCTCCACCTTTGGCATTGAGACCCCTTCCAGAAGCGCCACGTTTGGCGTCAACTCAGCCTCTTTAACACCAACCCCGGAAGAAAAAGACAGCAGCCAACATTTATACGCCCTAATCGACTACCAAGACGACTACGCGCAACCCCTGATCCTGTCTGCCTTGAAATCCCTTCTCCCGGCAGACAGCTACACCCTCATCTCACCCCCTGCTGCTACAATAACAACAACCACCTCCTCTACCGAAACTGGAACCAGTCTGTCAGAGCTGCTCCCTGCAGGAGGAGCGAAGGGGAAGAAGGTGTTGCAGATAGCACAGTACGAGAGCATCGACTTCGAGCACGCGTCGCTCCACCCGGACAGCTGCCTCATCAACAGCTACATCATCCGCAAGGCGCTGATCAGGAAGCACTTCCTGTCGGCGACCGTCGAAAACTGGGTCGCCAAGAACCCCGGTTCCATCCTGGCCACCAACGTCAAGCGGTCCGAGGCGTTCGAGGTGGACTATGCCGAGTTTCTGGACGACGCGCTGGTCGAGGCGTTTGACCTGCGCGCGTCGCTTGAGCGCAACGAACAGATCATCAACAGCGAGGGGGTGGTGGAGTGGTGGATCCTAAAGCCCAGCATGAGCGACCGCGGGCAGGGCATCAGGCTGTTCAGCACGCTGGAGCAGCTGCAGGGGGTGTTTGATGGCTGGGAGATTGACTCTGATGATGAAGGGGGTGGGGGGGCCAAAGAGGATGAGGCGGTGATGATGACGTCCCACCTGCGCCACTTCGTCGCCCAGCCGTACATCCACCCTCCTCTCTTGATCCCGGAGCTGGGGAACCGGAAATTTCACATACGGACATATGTCTTGGCGGTTGGGGGGCTGAGGGTCTATGTTTATAGGCACATGCTTGCGCTGTTTGCGGGGAAGGAATACAAGGAGCCGGGCATGGGAGGGAAAGGGGATGAGGGGGATGAGATGGCGGACCTGGAGGCACATCTGACGAATACCTGTCTGCAGGACAACGACGGGGAGACGGTAGAGGGCGCGGTACATCGGTTCTGGGACCTACCCTTACCACAGGAAGAGGGGGGACAAAAAGGGGTGGAAGGGGTCAGTAAGGAGGGTATCTGGGAGCAGATCTGCGAGGTTACGGGGGAGCTGTTCGAGGCGGCTGCGCGCGGAATGGTCGTGCATTTCCAACCGCTGGACCACGCATTCGAGGTGTTTGGCCTGGATTTTCTGGTGGATGACAAGGGCACTGCGTGGTTGCTGGAGGCTAATGCATTCCCGGACTTTAAGCAGACCGGAGCCGAACTGAACGATGTGGTTGGGGGGTTCTGGGAGGGGGTGCTTCGCCATGCTGTCCTTCCGTTTGCAACACGAGGAGAAAGAGGGGAGGAGAAGGGGGGCGACGGGGATGAGGAGATGGTGTTGGTTAGGGAGGTTCAACTTGCCGGGCGGCGGTGAGCCGTGACACGAGGATTTGCCAAGGTGCGCCTCGATGTAGAACCATAAAATAAGCAGTTGTCAAGGCTTTTTTTTTGGGGGGGGGGGAGTCACTTCAAGCTAGGGCATGGGTACGTGTGTGTATGTGTGCTGTCTGGATAGGTATGATGCCGGCAGGCTCGGAGGGATTGGGCTGGGTTGTTGGGCAGGGCATATCGGCTGATATGCGGGCCATTTATACGGCAGATATTAGACAGAGCCACCTCACCATGCAGCTTAACGGACCAGGACAGGACAGATAAATATTGAGTTGGGAGTTGTAGGATCATGTGACGATCGTGGCTTAGTAAGGCGACGTAATGTTATTCGCCTTATTTTAAGCGGGAAGCTGATAGGTTGGCTGATTGATTGCTACGCTGACTTGCCTGCCCCAGACCTCCACGGACCTGAGATATCCACACTATGAACATGCAGCATTTGTGCCGGTACTATGAGGCTTAGAGGAAGACGTTGCTATGGTAAGGCACACAGCTCCTCGTGTGTTCCCCCAGGGGCCAAGTTGTGTGGAATTTGATGACACGGCCGTGATCACTCTCATTTTATGTCTCGGGTTGTAACTCTCGGATTCCGAAAGCAGGAACTTGGAGGCTTTTAGGGCACCGATTGTTGCTTCGTTCTGAAAGCCAGTCGTGGGGGTGGCTTAGTAGGACACTCTTCTCGATTGAATCAGCTCCATGTGGTGATTTTGTGCAACTATGGACCGGTGGTGGGTAATATTGTCCTTGCCATTATAGAGTACGGGGTCCGGATTTTCCGGTGCTCCGGACGTGGTGGCTGAGCGAGACACAATGAACCCCAAGCAGATAGCCAATCCATCTGGTCCGGTGTTGGGTTTGCCGCTTCATATCCTCGCTTCGATGATCAGGCGAGTACTGTAGCTTCAGGACAGAATGTGGTCCAAGAGTCGGTGGCTGAGCAACTACACGATCCTTCAGGTTCAAGGCTATGTATCTGTAAGTGTTGGCATCGAGACGTCCAGCTTGGGAGATTGTGACGTGGTGGCTTAGAGAGCCCGCATTGTTGTCTTCACCTCGATGATACCAGCTCGTGGTTATGGTGACTGACGATCCCGAAATCCCGGAGTTGGAATGGAACTGCAGCTCTCGACAATAGTGGCTCAGCGAGACATGTATTCTCTTCTTCTTTCTCCCCGCGGTGAAGCTGTATCAGTCTTGGTGATGCTTTCTTTGCCGTCTCGGAGCCGGTAGCGACCGGAGCCCGAGGTTTCCGTACTCGGGACGAAGGTGGCTGAGCAGGACTCGGAGTGTTATCTGATCCAAGGTCCTCCGGTTTTGACGATGCCGACTAAGACTTGGAACTCTTCACTGTTCCTGCTTCATGCGTCACCTCGTTGGTTAGGCGCATCAGTCCAAGGCAGCTGTGGTCCTAAGAGTCAGTGGCTGAGCAGTCTACGCATCCACGCATTGCTACCTCCAACCTGCCAAGTTGTGTTGGTTATGACTTGGTCATCACAGTGCTCAAGAACTCAAGGTATGTCTCTGTGAAAAGATAGGGGTTCTGAGCTATGTTGTTCGCCGATCCCGCACGTCCGGAGTTCGGGAATAGGAGTTGCAGCAGCTCTTCACAATGCAGGGCTTAACATGACGGAGCATTATTTTCCAGCCATCTTCCCGTACGTAGTCTTACTGTGTTACCCCGGTTTCGATCGATGCTCGCTTGTTAATATCCAGTGAGTAATACAGAGCAGCAAGTCTGAATATCCTGTTGCGATGGCTGAGCGAGACATGATACGCATCGCTACCTTGCGAACTCCAAGATGGAGTTGGCTTGCAATGATACTATTTGGTTAACTATACCACGGCGCTTCACTCTTCGGGTTGGGTTTGTTGGGTATGGAGTCAGACTTGCAGTGAATGTGAATGTAACGGTGATGATGGTGGTTTAGAGGTAGTGTACGCGTTTCACGGAAGGTTATCTGATCCTGTCTCGAGCAGCCAAGAACTATCTGCAGGAGTCTGGCATCTTGTAGCTTGGATTTGGGGGTGCGGATTTGCAGGCGCACAACCCTAACCGTGGTGACTGGATGCCTTGGAGATACACCCACTGTGATCTGATCCCTTGCCAAGTAAGGTAGCCAAGTTTTGTTGTCTCTATTGATACTGGCCCGCTTGCCACTCCTTCACATTTCACTTTTGTTGGCAGGTGGTATTATGAATCGATTCAGGAAGGTTACGAGCGAGTTGGTGGCTGAGCAGAGGACGATTGATTGTTAAGCATCCGCCAAGCAGCCAGCACTGACTTGCTCAGCGTCATGGCTCAAGCATTGACTTGGACCTCTTGGAGCTTTGATTGAGGTTTGCGTACGGTATCCGCAGGACCGTAACCCATTGGAGACGCGGCTTAGCAGGCACAGACAAGGCGTAAAGGCACTTTGTCGAGCGGCCAAGTTAAGTTGGGTTTATGTGTATGATGCTGACTTGATGGCATCCAAAGGATCTGCTGCAGAGTTCGCATATCATGTGCTTCGTGACGACGGTGGCTGAGCAAAAGCCCACGGGCGTTAACCCCCAAGCGGAAGCCGCCAAGCTTGTGTTGGTCTTGATATTGCTGACTTCCTCGTTGCCGTGTCTGCTTGCCACTTGCTTCAAGTTCCCGTCTTGTGTACGGCTCTTGTTGGCCTCTGGATGCGGGCTCCGCAGGATGGAACCTGCACCGGTGAAAGTAGTCCACAGGTCATTAAAGTCGTAGCCGGTTCCAGGACAGATAAACCAATGAGGTGTCTCTCAATCATCTAGCATGCGCCAAGATGCCAATGGTTTGCGCTTTGCATTGCACAGCCTCAATTCTCCGCAGAGTCTTGGGTTTGTGGTCCCCGAGCTTTCCACACAACAGCCATCTCCCCTCTCCATCAATTCCGGGGGCTGGCCAACAAAGACAAAGAGGTTGCTTGTCTGGGTCGAACCGGTTTTGGTCGGTCTGGGCGCTACTGAGACATTCGTCACGATTCTCTCGACGTCGGGAGAGGGTTGCAACAGAAACTGTAATGTCTGAGGACATCGATTGAAGTAAGAATTAACTTGTAGCCCACCATCCTTCGGTAGCAGTGCCGAGGTCGAAAGGAGGAAGTATACACTTTCCTAATGTGGACGAGAGCCTTCAGATAAGCCCCAGACATCTTAGCAATCTTGGCCTTAAAATGCCTTTCCACCAGCTTGGAAGGTAGAAGCCTAACTTCTACGCCTCGGGCAAACAATAAGTGTTCCAACCTGCCGTTTATGGGAACTCGAAAGTCGGCGGAATAATACCAAGCTTGCTACTACACTGCACTACGAGGCTGTCAAGTGCGTGGCATTGGAACGTTTCGCCGGACCGGATCGGCCACAGTCCGGTGCGTCAGCCGAGACTTTTACAAACCCAACAACCAAGAGTTGTCGATTGTCGACTTTTCCGACCGTTCACTCAACGTCCGACAGTTGACGTCGATTGGGGAACCGCGTTGTGATCTGACGTTGGGCCGGTCTGCAGTAGAGAAGTGCCTAACGGGAAGCCCCGCGTTTCTAAGGCTAGTCCGGGCATCATTGTCTTTCGACTGCAATGCAACGGACGTGTGATTTTGAGACGAAGCCATCTCGACACAGTAACGTCATTCTGAACTCTGCTGCCACGATACAGTGTGAGAAAATGCCTCAGGAAGGTGAAGCCAAGCCCGATTGTTATCAAAGAGTGTTGCCCTTGGCGATAATGAAAGCCTGCCTTGGGACTTCTTGGCTGCAGAGAGGGCTATCCACTTGTGGTGTGTTGATACCGTGTTGTCGGGCGACCATGTCTGTGGGCTGATATGTCCCCCAATCGTCGTCCGACTCACGCGGCTTTCACGTGCACATGCACTGGAGCATCCTTTCAACATCTTCATATGCACGGGGAGATGTGGAGAAGATGAATGGGTTAAACGATCGCGGGCCAGGTAGGAAGATCGCATGATAAAAGGTGTCTCACTCGATAGCAAATCTTCATTTGTCACAGTAGTCGGCGCTTGGGCCAGGCAGATTGATACCGTCACTGTGGGATGGACAGAGCGGCTTCTACAGTGATTGGTCAAAGGTGGAATATATAGCGCGTGGGAGAAAACCCCAATCCTTAAGCCTCGTTTGTCTGATTGGCAGGGCTTTTTCAGACGACACAGAGACTCGAACAGCGTTTCGTGAAACGTGGGAGCAATTGAAACAACTGCATAGATTCTTCCAAGTGGCCTTGATAAGTGGTCGCAGTGCGTAACCCTACCGGGAGGCTTAGCCGAACGGGTTGTCTCGTGGCAAACCGGCTGATCTGGCCGATTCGAGAACTGTTTCTGCATGCACGCCTGTATTCGAGAAAAAAACCAGCCGGCGGCAAAAAGCAGGCGGTTGTGACTTGTTTGAGAAATGCTTCCGGATGCTGCACTCCTCGAGGTCAAACCGCCTGACTATTCGAGGTCAAAGAGGGATCCCAATGAAACCCCGCCATTGGAGGCGAAAGAACTAAGAGCACAGCCATTCCTAGTGTCCTGAATCCTAAGATTTGTGTCTTTGTCACTGGGGACATGAATCAACTTATGGGTTTTCTCGGTGAACTATCGGGTGGGTCTTCCATCAAGTTCAGGCATGTCCCAGCTTGGCAAGTACGAGTTTTCTGTATCGGTGTGGAATATGGGGCACCAATGAACGAACAATCCTGAGAACGGCGTCAGGGGTCTTGGCGGTGAATAGTGCGCTTAAACGCCCCCAAACGCCTCGACGTTGGCCGAACGAGCTCGCCAAAGCAGGTCCGGGTCAGTCAGGTAGCGACCTAGAAGGCCAGCCAGCATGCAGCCGCAGTCAGCAGGACGTTGGAGATCTTGATGGAAAAGTAGTTTGTTAGTGTTATCAGATCGTCATTCCCGCCGAACCTCCACATTTTATATCGGCAGACTGCCGTGCACGGTCCCACATCCCGTGCGGTTACGCGGAATGGGTCCTGCACAGGACTCCTGCACAAAAGTTACTGTCTGCAGGCAAGGGGCGCCAAAAATTTGTGTGACAAGGGCACATCCGAATGGATATGTATCTTCACATATCGGTGTCGTGCGACAGGTACTTTTTGGGCGAGATCATCTTGGCGAGAAATGGAGCGGGTCCCTTTAGCGCAAATGCCCCTTGCACAGACTTGATCTCAACCCCGGCGGAAAGTTGATTGTTGATTCGCTTGGCGGCTTGCACTGCCTCACTCTTGGCATTGTAGAGGAGGCCAACGCCGTCCAAAGTGCAGGTACTGAGTGACTGGGAGTTGCACGTTTGGTTTCTATTCATTCGCAAGATGTCCCTCACGCTCATTACCCTTTGTTTCTCACATTCTGTGTGACGGGACAATCGACGTCCCTGTCAGTAATTTAATCGTCTTTCCTTAAGTCGCAGCTCGCCCCATGCGCCTCGAGCTGTAACGTCAGTTCTTCGCATTTTATTGTCGGGTCGAGAGAAGTGACCACATTCCGGTGCATCGTCAAGCACAGCAGCCGCCTTGGACACGCGGAGCTGTATTGAGGGGCCCCTCACGTACCGATCAGCCTTCTGCCCCCTCCATCGGACCTCGAGAACGCGCAATTCCAAGTTGGAAGTCCCGACTGTCCTGCTATCATTCGGTTGGCCTTTGTGTGGCAGGACAAGGCAGCTTTGGAGCTGACAAAAACCTGCATACGCGCGATTCCGTGGTTAATTGCCGATATAATTCGCCCTTGCGAACACAGCCTCGTCGCCGCCGCGGAGTAGTGACGGGCTGGAGTCGTCTACTCTCCACTTAGATCGCAACTCACTTGGTTGCCCAGCGGGCTGAGCCGGCTTTCCACGTGGATGCTCAACACGTTCTCCAGCTGCTATGGAAAGCTCCAATCACGATCGCAATGACGGGGATGGCGAACCTCAACGGAGACCTCGAGCGTACGTGATCCTTGCGCCCCCGTGCATACCATATATACCTCCAGCCCATGTTAGAAGCGCAGTGACAGCTCACCTTTGTGTAACAGTCCGACCATCACCATCGACACCACCGAGGTGAACCCGGATCCACCAACCCAGCCAGACGCCGAAGGTAGCCTCCGAATACCGGTCTCTACCTCGCCGACGTCTTATGCAGCCGAGGAAAGCTGGAGTCCCTCGACCATTGTGGATCCAATGGCTAGCAGTTGGACAACCTCGCACCAGCGAAGCTACTCTGGACCACGGCCCGAGATACAGCCGGGGAGATCTTTCGATAGCATCAGGGATAGTAGGCCAACGAGTCCGCACAATGTCTCGAGTCCTGTCACGTCTCGGGGGGGTGATCGCGCCCAAGGATTTCTGGCGGTTCCCAACACTACGCGCTCAAGACAGAACTCGCTCAACGATGACACCCGGTCATCTATGTCGTCTCAAGGGGACACTATGATAGGGGGGTCGTCGTCTCAAGGGGAAAAGCATGCGGGACGGTCACTCGCCAGCAGCTCTACCGAGCACGAGCAGATCATGCATGACGAGAATGCGCTTACGCCAGACCAAGGGAAAGAGGAGGACTTTGTGGTGGAGGATAATCCGTTTGCCTTTAGTCCGGGTCAGCTCAACAAGATGCTCAACCCCAAGAACTTGGCAGCCTTCTGGAAATTGGGTGGTCTTGCCGGTCTGGAAAAGGGATTGCGCACCGATAGAAAGAGCGGGTTGAGCCGGGACGAGATCAACCTTGCGGGCCATGTTTCGTTTGAGGAGGCAACAAGCAGAGGGCACGGTAAGGCCGTGGCCGAGGTTGCTTCACCAACCGCGACTGCAACACCAGTCTCGCACCACGGCCGACAGGACGCGGACAACCCCGGATTTTCCTCGAGAAAACGCGTGTTCAAGGACAACCGGCTGCCGGAGAAAAAGGGAAAGAGCCTGCTGCAGTTGATGTGGATTACCTACAACGACAAGGTTTTGATACTGCTGTCCGTCGCCGCCGTCGTTTCTCTCGCCATTGGACTGTACCAGACTTTCGGACAACCACATGACCCGAACAACCCGGCAGTCGAGTGGGTGGAGGGTGTGGCCATTATTGTGGCCATTCTCATCGTCGTTATTGTCGGGTCCCTGAATGACTACCAAAAGGAGCGCCAATTCGCCAAGTTGAACAAGAAGAAGCAGGACCGTGTGGTCAAGGTTGTCCGGTCAGGAAAGACCCTGGAACTCTCTGTCTTCGACATCTTGGCCGGTGATGTTCTGCACCTGGAACCTGGAGACATGATTCCCGTCGATGGCGTGCTTATCGAGGGGTTCAACGTCAAATGCGACGAATCCTCGGCCACTGGTGAGTCGGATATTGTCCGAAAGAGACCTGCCGACGAAGTCTGGGCTGCCATCGAAAACCACGAGGAGCTGCGGAAGATGGATCCTTTTATCATCTCGGGTGCGCGTGTTATGGAGGGCGTGGGCACTTTCTTGGTCACCTCAACTGGTGTCTACTCCAGCTACGGCAAAACGCTCATGTCTCTCAACGAAGACCCGGAGATCACACCTCTCCAGTCCAAGCTCAACGTGATTGCCGAGTACATCGCCAAAGTCGGTGGAGCTGCTGGTTTGCTTCTCTTCATCGTTCTCTTCATCGAATTTCTGGCCCGGCTGCCTAAGATGACCGATCTTACTCCGGCCCAGAAAGGACAACAATTTCTCAACATCTTCATTGTCGTCGTCACTATCATCGTTGTTGCGGTGCCCGAGGGTCTTCCACTCGCCGTTACTTTGGCCCTGGCATTCGCGACCACGCGTATGTTGCGGGACCACAATCTGGTTCGGCATCTCAAAGCTTGCGAAGTTATGGGTAACGCCACGACTATTTGCTCCGACAAAACGGGTACTTTGACGCAGAACAAGATGCAGATCGTCGCAGCTACTGTTGGCACGACCCACCGGTTCGGGGGCCTGTCGCCTTCAGGAGGCGGCGACAGCCCGCAGAGTCCGGAGGAGAAGGATGTGGGTGCCCAGGAATTTGTCTCAACGCTCAGCGCACCTGTGAAGGAGCTGCTTCTGAAGTCTATCTCGATAAACTCGACGGCGTTCGAGGGTGAGGTTGATGGAAAGATGACCTTCATCGGCTCCAAGACTGAGACTGCTCTGCTCATTTTCGCCAAAGACCATCTCGCCATGGGCCCGGTCAGCGAGGAGCGCGCCAGCGTCAAGATTCTTCAGCTCATCCCCTTCGATTCCGGCCGCAAGTGCATGGGCGTCGTGGTTCAGCTCCCCAACGGCAAGGCTCGGCTTTATGTCAAAGGTGCCTCTGAAATCATGCTGGACAAGTGCACGCGCGTCCTGCGTGATCCTTCCAAGGACCTCGCCGCTGCCCCCTTCACCGATGACAACCGCGACACCATCACCCAGCTCATCGAGACCTACGCTACACGCTCCCTCCGGACCATCGGCATTATCTACCGCGACTTTGACCGGTGGCCGCCCAGACATGCCCGCCGAGCTGATGGCGAAAAGGACGAGATTGTTTTTGAGGATTTGTGCAAGGACATGGTCTTCGTCGGCATGGTTGGAATCAAGGATCCCCTGCGCCCCGGTGTCCCAGAGGCTGTCCGAGACTGCCAGAGAGCTGGTGTCGTTGTTCGCATGGTCACCGGAGACAACAAGCTCACGGCCCAGGCAATTGCTGCAGACTGCGGTATTCTCCAGCCTCACAGTGTGATCATGGAAGGTCCCGAGTTCCGGAACTTGACCAAGGCGCAGCAGGAAGAAATCATCCCTCGGCTCCATGTTCTGGCTCGGTCTAGCCCCGAAGACAAACGCATCCTCGTCAAGAGGCTGAAGGACAAGGGCGAGACTGTCGCTGTTACTGGTGACGGAACCAACGACGCCCCGGCTCTGAAGATGGCTGATGTAGGCTTTTCGATGGGCATTGCTGGAACAGAAGTCGCCAAGGAAGCCTCAGCCATCATCCTCATGGACGACAACTTCAACTCTATCGTAAAGGCGCTGAAGTGGGGTCGTGCTGTCAACGACGCGGTCAAGCGCTTCCTCCAGTTCCAGCTGACCGTCAACGTTACTGCCGTGGTTTTGACCTTTGTCTCAGCCGTGTCCAGCTCGACGGAATCTTCTGTGCTCACCGCCGTTCAGCTGCTGTGGGTCAACCTCATCATGGACACGCTCGCGGCCCTGGCCTTGGCTACCGACCCTCCGCAGGACAGCGTCCTGAACCGCAAGCCCGAGCGCAAGGGTTCTTCCATCATTTCGATCACCATGTGGAAGATGATTCTTGGTCAAGCCTTGTATCAGCTGCTCATCACCTTCCTCATCTACTTTGGCTCGCCCGGCATTCTGCCCGCTTACGATCCGGTTGTGGAAGACTCGGAGATCCAGACCCTGGTGTTCAATACGTTCGTGTGGATGCAGATCTTCAACCAGTGGAAGTAAGTGCATTTGCAGCTCCTTGAGCCCCCTTTTCCCCTTCAGAATCGGGTTACTAACTTGAATTCCTCAGCAACCGACGCTTGGACAACAACTTCAATATCTTCGAGGGATTGACCAAGAACTGGTTCTTCATTGGCATCAGCATCATTATGTGTGGTGGTCAAGTCTTGATTATCATGGTCGGAGGTCATGCATTCGGCATCTCTCCACTGGGCCAGACGCCGGCCATGTGGGCGTATGCTATCGTGTTGGGCGCTCTCTCGATCCCCGTGGGAATGATCATCCGTCTGGTTCCAGACAGTCTGCTCGAGAAGTTGATCCCCAACTACCTCAGGCGCAGAGCCCACTCCAAGGTGCCCGGCCTGACCATCTCGGACGACGAGGAACGCTTCGGCGACTATCCTTCGCCTCTTGCCGAGGTGAGAGACGAATTGGCCTTCCTCAAGCGCATCAAGGGTGGTCGTATCAACAACCTCAAGTTTGCCATCAAGAACCCGCGTGAGACCTTCCTGCCCAGGAAGAGCCCCTCGCACAGCCGCGAGCACTCCCGGTCGAACTCGATTAACCGGCTACCTCAAACGCCCACCCGCGAGGACAGTTTCGGCAGCCACTCGCCCGCACCCACTCCAGACTCGCGTAGGCGCAGTCGAAGCATGCGGTCCAGGTCAAACAGCGCTCTGGGCGCGGCGACGGTCATGACTGGTATCGTGGCCGGCAGTATCGCTGCCGGATGGTCGCCCATCGAACGACGTGGCGAGCCTGACTTTGGCCAGTTCCCTCCCAAACCCTCACCCTCTCCACTTGGCCAAGGCTCGCGACAAAACTCGTTTTCGGAGCCGTCGCAGCAGCCTTCTTCATCTTCTGTTCTAGGCGAGCAACCTGTGTTGAGCGAGGAGCCCCAAGAGGTGGCTGCCGGACCAAGCCACAACACCACGCAGCATGTTCCCATACTCAGCATCCCGAAACCGAGAACACCGTCACCTGTCACCGGTTCCAAACCCACCTCTTCGTAGAAAGATTGTGGTTACGTTCAGCAGCAGCAGAGCGAGGAGAACAGGAGGTGGTGGAAAGATTTACACCATCACCTGCGACTCTTCCGACCCCGAGTCACGAGAAGAGCATTGCTTTGAGAGTCCTTGACTTTGCGTGGCATCACTTCGCATCATACCCTGAAAACCAAGAAGACCCTGAAAACTAAGAGAGCGAATTGGGGAAACCCGAACTGTACAACTACTGTATAAAGCAAGAAAAAAACATACATATGGGCTACGCAAGATCAGTCCGGCTTTGGCTTTGGCGCAAAAAGTGCAAGCGGTTCAACTGCATAATAAGGCGGTTAGGTGGTCGGTTGTGGTTACAGGCAAACAAACCAGGCGTTTTCATTGGCGGCATTACTTTTCCTTTCGGTTTTCTTTTTGTAATTTCATGGAGCAGAGCAGGGCGAGCAAAGGATACCTTATATATAGATACGGAGTAGACAGAGAGCAGCACGCACACACTATCGTTAAGATGCGTAGTAGTAGTAGTGCACATCTAAAATATTTCCTTTACAGTATACTTGTCTTTGTCGCGTACAGTGTGTCTCTTGACTTCTTCACGATCAGGATGTTAGAGCGCGTTGACGAACGGCGGGATACAGTTGATTTACGATATACTGAACGGCTGATAGCGGACGCTTCGTATGCCGTTGGCTGTTCATCACTAGGAACGGAAAGATCTTTTCACACCGTTGTGGGTCGCACCTTCTCATTTCCCCCATATCGCAAGTACCTTCCCGTTGTTGCTCTATAATTCGGCAGCTTAGGTAGACTTTAGTACTGTACGGACGGAAAAGGCTTTCGCAGAGACACGTGCTTCGGACAAGACATGGCAAAAGGAGTAATCAAGTAAAATCGGGAGACAGAATGCGAAACACATCACAGAAGAGCCACAACCATTTCCCACTCATTTCTCTGTTCCCTCTTTTACATTACTGCATAAAGCAGCCAACAGCAACATTGCAGAATTCACTCGCTCAACCCCGCCACGACCACTCGCTGCCGGTGCCTGCATCAAGCATCATCATCTCTGCATTCTCCTGCAGATGACGCCGGACCTGAGACTCGCCCCCATTCATCGTTAGCTCGAGTCTGTTATTAGCGCAACGTCTGTCTCCTTTCTTCACTTCATCCATTAAAACAATCACCATTCCTGTGAACGACCAACAACAGCCACATCCCAGTTCTTGCAAACCCTCTCTTCTCTTTGCCGGTATTTACCGGCTGCTGCGCGCACCTCGTTTCAGATTACAATATCATGCAAGTGATTCATCGGGTTTTAACACGCACTTCATCTCGTGTCTGCCTGTCCTGTCCTATCTGCCTTCTCTCTGTTTGGCCGACGGCCCTTAAAAGGCAACTCGCAAATCGTCTCGTAACACACCCTGACCCCACCGACGCGTCTCGTTCCTGGGAGAGAGCGAAGTTCAAAGAAATATTTCCTCCTTCGACCCGAGAGAATTCCCGAACTTATCGGAAACTTCAGACAGTCTGAAGCCAGCCAACGTATTGTTCTCTGCTCGGCCTTTACCATTCAAGCTTCACGCATAGCGCGCGTTACTCTTAATTGTTTGCTCGGCGCACCAGACAGCCAGCCAGTTAACTATATACAGCCAGTGAGTTGCCTGCCTCGCTCGGCCACCAAACCGATCAGATCACCGCACATATTTTTTCTGACACGTTCCAGCCTGCTTTGCTCTCTTTCAGCATTTTCAGCTCTCACAAACTCTAAAACCCACCCAACACAACTCGCGCGCGCACTGCCAGCCTCACCTTACTTTCTTTCTCTCTATTTCCATGGTACCATTTGCCACCAAACTAAGCAACCTGTCCGCCATCTTAGACCAGCTCTCTCTCTTCCACTTAATTTTTGCCGCAACTAGCTATTTTCAGTCGCTCTCACAACAAAACTAGGCTGCTGTAATTTTAGCAGAAGTCTCTCATTCCAACCCCCGCAGCTCTCGCTTCCTTCCATCAAGACACAGTACAAAATGGATCAAACAGCAGCTCCGCCGCCGAAACAGAAGAATCCTGTTGGCCGTCCTAGGAAGAACAGAGAGAGCACGCGAGTCAAGGAAGTGGTCAACTATGATGAGAAGCGCCACCTGGCAGAACTTGAGGAGGACATCACCCACGGAGTTGCCCACCCCAACAACAACCCTTCTCTGAATGAGCTTGAGGAGCGCGTCAACGAGCTTGGTGACTCCTGGGAGACTGATTCTCTTTTCGAGGATGCCCTCGAGGATCTCGCCGAAGACAAGTTTTTCACTGATGGTATGTGTGTTTCTTCACTTTCACCCATCATTTTCTGTCTCTTCACTTTTTTCGTGTAGAATCCTGTCACTTCTTTTGATTCTCTCGGTTCTCGTTTTCTGTTGTGGATGGCAATTATCGCTCGCGTTCTAACCATTATTTCCAGACCCGGAAGCATGCACGCCAGATGAGGCCGTCAGGTTTCGCCAGCTCTTGCGGACCGTAGGGCCTGAGGTCTTTTGCCAGCGCACCGTAGACGCGGGCCTGATCACGGCCAAGAAGCTTCTCACGGCCTTTGGCATCCGCCCGCCGGCTTTTTTGGAGGGTGCTGAAGACGATGCTTATTTCGGTCTGCTGAGTCTCGCTCTGAGCCGGGAGTTGTCCAAGCGCGCGAAGCTATTGAAGTACAACTCGATCGACGACGCGGTTGAGCTGCTGAAGCAGTCGCGCAACATCATTGTCCTAACCGGCGCCGGAATCTCTACCTCTTTAGGAATCCCGGATTTTCGGAGTAAAGGCACGGGTCTGTACTCGAAGCTTGAGCATCTCGGGTTAAGCGACCCGCAGGAAGTCTTTGACATCACCGTGTTTAAGCAAGACCCTACGATCTTTTATTCAGTTGCCCGCGACATCCTACCAAGCACGGAGCGCTTCAGTCCCACGCACGCCTTTATCGCATTGCTTCAAGAGAAGGGCAAGCTACTGACTAACTACAGTCAGAACATTGACAACCTGGAGGCAAAAGCGGGCATAAAGCCAGAGAAGCTGGTGCAGTGTCACGGCTCCTTTGCGACTGCGTCGTGTGTCAAGTGCGGACACAAGGTCGTTGGGGAGACCTTGTATCCAGAGATCAAAGCGGGAAAGATACCGAGATGTCGCAAGTGCGCACAGGGGAATCGGACGACCAACAATTCGTCCCGGAAGCGCAAGATCAATAGAGACGGGACGGAAAAGAAGATGCGCCGGAGACCGGGGGAGTACGACAGTAATTCGGACTCGGAGTTCGACCTGCCGACGGCAAACTGTGGCGTGATGAAGCCTGATATCACGTTCTTTGGCGAGCCGCTGCCCGACGAGTTCTCCAAGAGACTGACCGAGCATGATCGCGACCTAGTGGATCTCGTGATTGTGATCGGGACGAGTTTGAAGGTGGCGCCCGTGAGCGAAGTGGTGCCCTTCCTGCCGCCGCATATCCCACAGATCTACATATCGAGGACCCCGGTCGGCCATGTCAACTTTGACATTGACTTGCTTGGGGACTGTGACATCGTGGTCAGCGAACTGTGTCGACGGGCGGGCTGGGATCTGAAGCACGAGATGGTGCCTGAGGGGCAAAAGATAGACACCAAGCTGGCGGAGGGGTGGATGAGCAGGCACGTGTTTACGCAGGTTTATCCGAAGGTTGAAGAGGAAGAGGAGACAAAGACAAAGAAGGAGAACACAGACACAGAAGAGAAACAACAGGGAGGGATAGGGATAGGCAGGAGGCAGGGGATGATGGGCCGGAGAAGAGTTTCTGATAAGAGCTCGAGCTCATAAGGGATCGGGGAGGTGGGGGGGGGGGGGGGGGATTCTTTTTCGATGAATATATGATACCCCCCTGTTTTATTACCAATTCTTTTTCTCTTTTTTCTTTGTAAACAGCCACGTCTTTTGTGTGTTTTTATGTGTGGTTCTTTCTTATGTTGTGGAAATGTTTCTAGAGTATACAGTGCAGTTCTTTTTTTATTTTTTCCCCTTTGTTTCTTCTTCTTTTTCTTTTTCTTTTTCTTTTGCGAATGTGTATTTAGGTACCGTAGTCAAGAGCAGAGGACCCGGCACGGGGAAAAGTTGAATGGGCTGGAATGGATGTTTGTGAGTATAATGAGAGAGAAAAAAAAGGATGACGAGCCCTGTTGATTCTTAGTTAATTAGTTGGGAGGCGGGTTGGAACGGATGGCATGGGCTGATGAAAGTAATGGTAAATGAATAGAGCAAAAGAGCACCTTACCTAAACATATTAGATATATATATATATATCTATCTTCGCTTGCTTGCTTGCTGCGTATATCGTGTCCAATTTAATTAAAACTTTCTTACGTTTGGTTTTTTTTTTTTTTTTTCTCACATTGTAAAAACAAAACACGCATTAGTAGGTAAGGTAAGTTTGACCATATATATTGGCGCCAAGTTCATTTTGCTTTTCACTTCCCCCCCCCCCCCCCAATGTATGTAATGTAATGTAAATAATTCTATCGATAATATAAAGAGAATCCGCTCAATCATAATAAAACGCTACTTACTTCCCAATCGTACGTACAGACAGACAGCTAAGCATAATCATAATAAACTCTCGTACTTGTCCAACCCCGACTTTCCTCCGCTGCTGCTACTACTCTGACTTTGCTGCGGTTGTTGTTGAGGTTGTTGAGGTTGAGGTTGCAGTGGTTGCATCATACCCATACCCATACCCATACCGCTTCCACCACCCATGTTCATGCTATTCATGCTCTTGTTCATGCTGCTGCCCATGCTGTTTAGAGTATTGAGGCTGTTCATGCTCCCTGCTCTGTTCATCCCACCCATCGTACTACTACCGGTCCCCATCCCTATGCCCATCCCACTCAGACCCCCAAAGTTGGTACTTTGTTGCTGCGGTTTAGGAGCTCCCGGTGGCGGAGCCAAGCTGAACCCTGACACGGGTGTACTACTTGTGGTATTTATACTTGGTGGAGGCGGTAACGAGAATGATGATGACGACGTCGTCTGATTCAGTGCCGGTCGTTGTTGTTGACCCAAAGACATTGATCCAAAGGAGCTTGTTGGCGGAACCGTTGAAGACGACGCCCAAGGATTGCTACTTACTGCTGGTGTTGTTGTTGCTGTTGTTGTTGTTGTTGTTGTTGTTGTTGTAGCTGCACCACCCCAATTTACACTCGTGCCGGATATCGATGGCTGGGTGGTGGTTGTGGTTGGTTGCAGCGGCTGGGAAAACTGTGTACTCGCCGGCGTCAACGCTTCAAACCTCGACGCGAGGAGGTCAGGCGTGACCGTCCTAAACCCAGCCTGAGCCTTGACTGCTGCTCCGAACTGATGATTATGATTTGTCGCCGGTGCAGTAGTGGTTGTGGTTGCTGGGCTGGGTGTCGACCAGGAAAATGCCGGCGTTGGAGTGCTCCTCCCACTACCACCACCACCAGGTTTCACACCAGTAGGTGATGTGACTGCTGAAGTACTAGTGGCACCCATGTTTTCCCACCCACTGCTATCCAGCGGGTTGCTAGATGAGTTTTCACCAGTTTTACCCTTGACGAGTCTCGTAAAGTCGTCCTCAGTCGTCCCGTTCGCATCTAACGACGACCCAGCGATGGTCCCAAACGTCATGAAATCATCACTGATCCCAGTGACGACGGCGGTACTACCGCCATTCAGCTCCTGCAGCTTCTTGACCTGTTCATCCTCGACCCTCCCCCCCAAAATCTTGATGAGGTCCATGAACGACCTGAACTGCGTCAGGTTCAAAAGGGGTCCGAGGCTCATGCTCCACAAGACAGGGAGAATGTCCATAGCTACAAAGTCGGCATCCGCAACTTGGCCGACAACTCTTAAAACGCTGAGAGCGGCCATCATAACGGCTGGCTCTTTTGTCTTGATCGCTTTGATTAATGGCACAATCTTCTCTTGCATCGTGTACTTGTCCAAAGCGGTAGAAGAAGACGTCTTCTTCTTGTCGGGCATGAGTCCATCAAGGCCGTCGTCACTTCCCGGGTCATTGGAGCCGCCGCAGAGAATGACAAAGGCCTGCAGGCCTCGAACCTTGATCGCTAGACTGTTGGTCTTGCTGAAGATGATCGCAACAACTGGGAACAGCTCGTTCTTGATAGTGCTAAAGTCCAGCACGGGCAGGATTGTTGGTAGACTTCTGAGTGCTGCATCGACGAGTGTGGGAGTTGGCGACTCCAAGGCCGCGAAAATTATGGGCAGTATGTCTGTAGTTCATGGTTAGCTTGATGTCAGAGAAAAGATCGGATGCTGTGGGTAGTCTTACCATCTTTAAACTCCTTCCCCGAGCAATTGTCAGTTATGACAGGGAGTTGCTCCAGGATGATCATGAGACCTGCGTCCCGGGCCGCATCTTTCTCTTCTTTTTGCTTCGCGTTGGTGACGAATATCTCCTTCAGACTGGGTCGGATCTTGTCACCAAATGCCCTCCTCCCTGATGGCAAGAGCTCAATGATCTTGAAGACATTGTGAAGGATGAGCGAGATAAGCTCCCTGTCTTTCATCTCCTCGAGCAGGGCTGGCAGAACCTTCTTCTCCATTACTGACTTGGGAAACGACGGAAGAACTTTGATAAGCCCCCTGAGGAACTGGGCCTTTTCATTCGGTGTCTTGGCAGGGAAGGCGTCCAGGAAGCGGATGGTGGAGACTAATATGTTGTCGAAGTACTCGCTCTGCTGAAACTCTCGGGCCGTCATCCGATTTGCAGGTCTACGCGTGATAAGCCGCGGTAGGACATGGCTTGAGAGATCTTTAGGCGGTGGACGGGACGACAAATAGACATTTTGTGCCGAAGGTATGGTCGACGGGGACTGAAATACCCTCTTATATGTAGTTATGCTGGAGTTACACTCTATAGGAGACCGATGCGGCGAGTTGTACAGGGCAATGCAGAGCAGCCCAAGGGAGAACATGTCGGCTGACGTGGTCAGGTTGTTGTCCAGTACGAAGTCTGGGGAGGTGTAGTCCAGGTTCAATTGCACAGTCCGAGGCAGCCTAGAATCCGGGTGAAGGACTTCGGACAGGCTGATCGGTTGGAACGAAGTTGGCTTTGTCGAGCCCTCGGGAGGACTGCAGAATGACAGTCCGCTGATCTTCCAGTCACCCTATGCGATTGTTAGCCCGAGGGTATCGCCGTTCCGGCCAGACCATCGTGGGGGACTTGCCTTTGCATTGACGAGAATGGCATCCGGCGTCAAATTGCCATGGACAAGTCCTGCGTTCTCGTGCAGAAACTCCAGAGCCTTGCTTATCTGGAGCAAGCCCTTTTGTATCTCGAGTTCGTCAATCTCTAGCTCCCTCCTCCTGCGGTTGCCGTCGGCGTCTTCGGCCACATACCGACTCGCTCGGCCGCTGCCCCCTCTTCTTTCTTGGTCGTCCTTCTCCTGCAGCAAGCTGGCCAGCGAAGCAGTCACTGCTTCCGTAGCAAACTGCAGGCCGCCGCCTCTTATCTCTTCCACCGGCTCGACCAGTTCCAGCACGCTGGGATGTCGCAGCTTCGCGAGCGCCGAGGCTTCCTTCCTGAGCCGCTCGACAACCTCGTCCGCGACTTTCTTGAAGGCGGCCGCACTGGACCGGCTCAGCCCGCTGCTGTGCGCATCTAGTGACTTCCTGTCAAAGACAAAGACCGAGCAGGCCTTGCCGGTGGACTTCTTCTTGGCATCGTAGATCTTCCACGGCCCCGCCGTCGACGTGACGTTGGCCGAGATCGTGTAGTTGGATTGGATGTTAGTCGAGGATATCGACTTTAGCGCTGACGCAAACATGGTCGATGATGTATAGACGTTGGTATCGTGGTGTGCATGTCTCTATCTATCGCTAGCAACGTCAGGAGCGCTGGTGGGTCGACTCGAACATCGTTTGGCATGCGGGAAGGTAACGTTATAATCGTGATTAACTTTCGCGCCACGACCTATGGGAGTCCGTTTCCATAACACCCGTTTCTGTTCCGTCGGATATTCATGCGCATCGGCATAAGCAGTTATATCGCATCGTCATGTTGGTCGGCCTGGAATTTTGTCGAGCTGGAAAGAGTCGGGTTACGACGCCCCAGCTCTACGGCGCAAGCTGAAGGTTTTCTTGGTATCCGTAAGGCTGAAGCAATAGGAGCTTGCTGATTGGGCATCTGACAGAACTTGTGGCGCGCTGGACAAGCTTATCTTTCTGGGCAGCCGCGACAGGAGGGGTTGTGGTCCCTGCTTAACTAGCGAATCCCAATTGCAGGACCCCTGCCCGCGCCATGCTGCTCCGATATGGGTCCGAGATTTGTCGGTGGCTCGGTCGTGGTGGAAAATAAGAGGTCTAGGATCCGGACAGCTCTGCGGTGTGCTCTCTCCCATGCACATTTCTTCTTGAGTCACATTTTCCCTGCGTGTTTACTGGTTGTCCGCTGCTTGGGTGCGTTTCTAAAAAGTCATTCGCGCGCGCTGTCAGAGCCAATTGGTTGTCAGGTTTCTTGTTACCTTCTTTTTTTTTTTCTGTTCTCATAATTCTTATTATACCGCCCAACATGATGCGGCCCATATTACCTCGTTGCGCCTCAAAAGCGACAGCCTCCCAAGCCTCTAGGTTACTGCTTGGCTTACGGCAGAATGCGCGAAGAAGCTACAGTATCAAGCCCGAGGCGGCATCTACCTCGCAGCTTCTAGACATCGACCCCAGCAAGCTCATTGTCGAGAAGACCACAAAACCCGGAAAGCTACACAAGCCGGAGGAATTGGTGTTTGGGCGGGCCTTCACAGGTACTACAAGAAACAGCTTTCTGAGTGTGGTCATAGTCCATACTGGTCTTTGCTAACATAAAGGCCGACCGACAGACCACATGCTCACGGTCGAGTGGAATAAGGACAATGGCTGGCTCGCGCCGCACATCAAACCCTACCAGAACCTGTCGCTCGACCCGGCGACCTGCGTGTTCCACTACGCCTTCGAGTGCTTCGAGGGCATGAAGGCGTACAAGGACAAGGCCGGCAAGATCCGGCTCTTCCGCCCGGACAAGAACATGGCGCGCTTCAACAAGTCCGCCGCGCGCATTGCGCTCCCGACCTTCGCCCCCACCGCGCTCATCGACCTGATCGCCGAGTACGTCAAGCTCGAGAGCCGCTTCATCCCCGACCAGCGCGGCTACTCGCTGTACCTCCGCCCGACCATGATCGGCACGCAAAGGACCCTCGGTGTCGGCCCCCCCGGTTCCGCGCTGCTCTACATCATCGCTTCCCCTGTCGGACCGTACTACCCGACTGGATTCAAGGCCGTATCGCTCGAGGCGACCGACTACGCTGTGCGCGCGTGGCCGGGTGGTGTCGGTGACAAGAAGCTCGGAGCCAACTACGCCCCCTGCATCGTCCCCCAGCGCGAGGCCATGAGCCGTGGCTTCCAGCAGAACCTGTGGCTGTTCGGCGAGGAGGAGTACGTTACCGAGGTCGGAACCATGAACTTCTTCGTGGCCATGAAGAACAAGCAGACCGGACAGAAGGAGCTCGTTACCGCCCCGCTTGACGGAACCATTCTCGAGGGCGTCACCCGTGACTCGGTGCTCAGCCTGGCGAGGGAGAGGCTCGTGCCGGAGGGCTGGAAGATCGAGGAGCGCAAGTTCACCATGCAGGAGGTCAACGAGGCTGCCAACGAGGGCCGGCTTATCGAGGCCTTCGGCGCAGGTACCGCTGCTATCGTCAGCCCCGTCCGTGCCATCAGCTGGAAGGGCAAGCTCGTGAACTGCGGCCTCAAGGACCACGAAGAATCAGGCGAGATCACCCTCAAGATGAAGGGCTGGATGGAGGCTCGGCAGTACGGTGACGACGAGCACGAGTGGAGCTACGTCTGCTAAGCAAGTTAGATGTCAAGTGGAAGGGTAGCGGCCCCGGGACTGGGGGGGCAACATTTTGTATATAGTAACGAGGAGGGTTTGTTTGTTTGAAGAAGGGGGTTTGCTATACACCGCGGATTCACACGGGCCATGGAGCGTTTTCAAACTGGGTGTATCTTGCTAGTAGTATCAACCTATTTTGGGATGAATTTGATGTGTTCATGAAAAAGGTTATCTTTGATGACAGCAGAGCAGATTTTCGATCGACTTTAAAATGTTTTTCATAACCAGAGAGAAACCCGTTGCAAATAAGCATATGCCAGTGTTTTTTTTTTTTTTGTTTTTTTTTTCAAGACGTGCAAAGTGGTGATGTGGATTCGTTACCGAGTAAATCGAAGTTACAGCTCCGTCTCTATCCCAGTCAATGTGTGCAAGTGAGTATATATACATATATATCTCGTTCGAATGTTGTTGTTGCCCCGTGTTTTGCTTTGCTGTTTAGAGTTGTTGTTATGTAAAGGCAAAAGGAAAAAAAAAATAAAAACCATGTACAACTACATCTTGTGTGTGATTCCACTAGTCTAGTCTTGTCTTCCCCCATTCTTCCTTTTTTTTTTAGTATTTCTATCTTCTCTGTGTCATCTGTCCGTCCTCCTTTGCGATGCGATCCAGTAGTTTGTTGATGTGTGTGTGTGTTTACTTCTCAGGATGCGGATCCTCAAGGATGCCCTCGGCCTCTAATCTCCTGCGCGCCTCCTCGAGGGCCCACGTTTGTATCCTGTCAACAATTGTCAGACCATCGTTAGCATACTCATTATCTCATTCTATTATCTTCCTCCCTCCCTCTTCCCTCTCTCTTCTTTATGCCTCACGATTCCCATCCATCCATCCATCCATTCCCCTCCCCCCTCCGGAATCTGCAGTAGGTTCTGTAAAGGTTGATTGATTGGACTTACGAAGTGTCAGGCTTGAAAGCATACGCAATGGTGAAGAGCACCAGACTGCCGCAGAACCCATAGAAGAAGGGCGTCTCCCACCCTTCATTCTGGTACTTCTCGCCGGGCTTGACGCCGAACAGCCAACCCGTGGGGGGGTCGTACTGCGGGCCGTGGGATGCGCCTCCAGAAACCTTTGTAGTTGCCGAGAATGCTCGCACAGCGCTAGCGGTAGCGGTAGCGGTGGTAGTAGGTATCGTCGACCGCACAGCGCGAGTGGCGCGAACGGCGCGGATAAGGGCCGGCATTTTTTTCGTTCGTTTCGGTTTCAATTCCCCCTTCGTCGTTGCCCAAAATCCAATTGAGCGACAACAGGCCGTGACGGCGATGGTGGTGGTGGTGGTGGTTGTTGTTGGTTGGGTGGGTAGAGCGG
This sequence comes from Diplogelasinospora grovesii, assembly GCA_033297225.1. Taxonomy (NCBI): domain Eukaryota; kingdom Fungi; phylum Ascomycota; class Sordariomycetes; order Sordariales; family Diplogelasinosporaceae; genus Diplogelasinospora; species Diplogelasinospora grovesii. The sequence goes on from MU853754.1 coordinate 354,576, forward strand.
AGAGTTTGTTGAGGCAAATGTGACTGTCGGTCGTTCAGACGTTCTGACCGTTCACACGGGCAGGCGGGCGGTTAACTGGTTAGTTCCCCTGTAAGTCACGTGGTGAGATGCAAACACCCGAGCATTTTCCGACCGAAACCTTGTCTTCCATTCACCCAGAACTACTCGAAAAGGGTAAAAGGATGTGAATGGTATCTACTTCATATGCACCTGTCATCACCAGTTACATCGGTCGGTCATAGTCGGTTTTTATTTGATTGTCAATCTTGTGTAAAAAAGGTGGTTGACAGAAGTAGATGCCAGCCGTTAGTTAACAATCAGCCGCCAAAATTTGGTGGACTAACGTTAGTTGACGGCTGGCTATACTTTCCGTCAACCACTCACCAACTTAGTAATTACTAGGTACATGTCCTGTTTAGCTTTTCGCTGCTTGCCCAAGCAATAGAGCAAACCCATCAGATAGATATTCATAATCCAGAAAGAAACAAGACCTAAACAAGAAGCCTGCTAGCAACATTAACAATCGTCCTTCCTTATCATCAGTTCCCACTAGTACAAGTTCGAAACCATTTAGTCCCCAGTCCTCCCCCATCATCACTCCATACCCCTCCTCCCGCCTGCCCCCCCGCCTGCGTTGTCAAGTTGGCAGTGCTCACAGTGCCATCAACCTTCCAGCTCCCATGAAACAACCTCCCCGTATCCGCCACCCCAAACACGCTCAGTTTTCCACTTGGGGTAGTGATCGCCACCGGTGCGCTGTTCCAACTCCCTCCTAAATCCTCCCACCCGCTCCCCACCCACTTATTATCAATGTACGCCCTGTGCAGCAGGTGATCGTTGGTGCTGCTAATCCCAAACACATCCAGCCTGTTTCCCCCGACCGCCACCGCATACGGCACACTCTCAAAGGACCCCCCAAGGGATTCAATCTGGCTGTATCCCCCCGCAGCACCCGTCAGGCTCACATGCCACATGGCCAGGTCAGCTCCTATCCCGAAATAATCCGTCCTCTGTGACCTCACAACAGCAGTAGGATCCCCTCGAAAGTCACCACCCACAGATTCCCACTGCATCCACGCCGTGCCATTGTACCGCCTTATATGAAGCGGACAAGGGCCACCACCACCTGAACTACTACAAACATAAGTCAAGACGTCGATGTGGTCGTTGGGTGTACATATCGCCACCGGGTCAGACGATAGACTGCCGCCCCCCAAAGAGTTCCAGACTTGATAAGACGAATCACTCTCGGTGTAGTGGCCCTGCCACAAAGCCCCATCTGCACCCCTTCCCAAGATATCAATTACACCAGACGTCCATGAACAAGCACTCACTGAAGACGTGAATGTCCCGCCGAGATTATCCCAGACGGTGCCGGAAAACGTGCCGTTCCCAGGATTCAGACTCTTGACCTGCATCGATGACCCGTTGTCAAGCGCAAACACCTTGGTCTGGTTGTTTGTATATGTGACTGCCGCAGGTTGGGACTGAAATGTACCTCCCAAAGAGATCCAGGCTGAGTCGAACCATGTGTCGCCGTCCCCCCTGCGGTACCATATTGCTTGATCCGAGCCCAGAGCGAAGAAGAACCTGGAGGATGGCGGGGCTGAGAGACTAGAATCGGGAACTACGGCAAGCATCGAGGGGCAGATTGTGCCGCGGCATACCGAGGGGCTGTTGCTTGTTGGTGAAAAGGTGCTTGTTGGTGCTGAAGTTCCGCCTGTTGGTGTTATGCTGCTCGTTGATGATGGGGTGCTGATAGACAACAAAAAATATCAGAATCCACATGAGGGAAAGTGTTCGGGTGCAGGCGGACATACAAAGTATCATGACTCTTCTTGCCGACGACCCCTACAACAACGCCAACCACAACAGCAATCACGACAATGATGATGCCAACAATGACTCCTGCCGTAAACCAGACTCTGCGGCTTCGAGGAGGTAGCCTGAACCTGGAGTACCACCTTGGTTTCGTATCCGGAGCCACGTCTGGCTGAGCTTCAGGCTTGTCCGACGGGGGGCCAAACTCAGGCTCATTGTTGAGGTCTGGCACCGTGCTCATGGCCTTGCCTGGTCACTGTCGAATGTGGTCGGTTATAAATGTGTTCCAGTAAACAAACCGGTCGTGACAGTGAATGAAAGAGCTCTTAAGTTGGGGAAGCCCTGAGCATTGGAACTGTGCGGTTAGCCGTCGGACAAGATAGATCGTCTTCTTTTTAACTTCCTCATGAGGAACCCCAGACTTGGTATGGCATTTCAGCACTGCCGAGAGTGGGGAGGAGAAGCCCCCGAGCCATAAGGCAACGAACTCCTTCTGCCAATGGCATTACCAGCTAGCCTCTTGTTCCGAGACATGCAGAAGCTTGATGACCATTGAGCAAATGGGGGTCTTTAAGAGCCATCTTGAGGTGCATCTTGACAGTTGATGAGATTGGGCTTGTGCAGCTGTGTGTGGACGTGTCTGCGCATCCACCAATGCCAACAACGCCTCGGCGGGGTCAGTATTGGTCGCGCGCAGACAAGAGGCTAGAAACGCAGATCATAGCCCAGTCAAGCAGTGGCTTGCAGGACTGGCTGCTGGCATTCAGTGGTGGTGCCCCTCTTGATTGGAATGAGAGCAGAATGAGGCCCAAAATGCCGAAGGCTGTATGTACTACGCTCCCGGGCATGAAATCCTAGCTGTGCGAACAGCTCACACACAGGGAAACGAGCCACATCCCTTGTTCCCTTGATGCACTTGCACGACCTCTTTTCGTGTTCGAGACAGGACCGCTCACGTCGGGCACAAACATTTGGCTATGACATCGGCGAGGCTGAATCTGCAACCGCTGTCATCTGGGATCCGCTGCTTGTGCCCTATGGCCCTGGTGCTCCTATGTATTTCAGCACGGCACGAGAGCAGGACAATGCCGAGGACATCCGTTGGCTGGGAATCGCAGGACGGCACGGGCGGTTCGAAAAACCTATATGAGTGGTGAGCGTTGTTGACCCAGCATTGATCTGGTTGGACCCTACCTGCATATATGCATTACGACGGTATGATCGAATGAGAGCCGCAATCATGCTGCATATGGCTTAGTTACCCACTTGTGAGTTCGGTCTGGCAGAGGCCAATGAGAATTTTCCTTCTATTCGATTGGCATTGGAAGAATACAAAAGGACCTTGACCAGGGATCTCAACCCCGCGGGGTTGCCAAAGACAAGAAAAAGGACCAAAGCGAATATAGAGTGAGCACTTACAGTGCTCCATTGTCATCAAATACCCCTAGTACGGGAAACAGCACGTAAGCCGAAATGCATTGCAGGGGTAATTCAATTGTGAAAGCGAAAGTCTTGATTGAGTTCGATGTCCGTCACGCATATCTGAACAGAATCAAGTTGAATGCCGTGCAAATATTTAGGTACGCCGTCTTGGGTAAGCTCCGTTGCTGGAGGCCATCAAGGGAATCTCGGAGCCGGAGATACTGCCAGTGACTAGCCGAGCAATAGCATTGTGCCCATTGCTCTGAGCCAAGGCCGCTGGCGTCCGGCCTTGTTTGTCTTTCGCCTTCCTGTCGGCGCCCTTCTCGAGCAAGAGCCTCACGACATCCTCGTGCCCATTGGCGGCAGCAAGCGATAGCAGCGTCCGGCCTGAGTTATCCGTGATATCAGCGCTGTTAGCGCCCCGGCTTCTACTATCCCAGTCCACCAAGTAATGCCAGTCTAGACGATGCACGTGATGCACGTGTCTGGGGGGCTCGTCGGTGGGCCCTTCTTCGAGCAGGAGTCGGACAATGGCCGCATGGCCCTTTGAGGCAGCATGTAGAAGCGGAACTCGTCGCTTGTAGTCCTTTTCGAGCAGCAGCCTGACGACAGTTTTGTGTCCTTCTGCCGCGGCATACGCCAACGGAGTCCGGTCGTGCTTGTCAGCCGAATCGACGCTGACCTTGCCAGTCATCAGCAGTAACTGAACTGCAGCTGCATGCCCGTTTTCCGAGGCATATGACAGCGGCGTCCGATGATAATCATCCATGGCGTCGGCACCGACCTTCTCAGTCACAAGCAGGAGACGGATGACGGCTTCATGCCCGTTCGCCGCGGCATACGAAAGGGGCGTTCGGCCGTGCTTATCTACCGCGCCGGTGTGGGCTTTCCCAGTTATTAGCAGCAGCCAGGCAATGGCCTCATGGCCGTTCCCAGCGGCCCACGATAGCGCCGTACGACCTGAGTTGTCCGTCAGGTCGGCAGCAACCTTCTTGGTCGAAAGAATCAGTCGAACAATAGCCTCGTGCCCCTTTGCCGCAGCACACAGCAGCGGTATCCCGCCATCCGCCCCCTTCTGGAGTAAAAGCTTGACAATGGCCTCGTGCCCCTTCCCGGCTGCCAGCGATATTGGTGTCTGGCCCCGCTTGTCTCTTGTGTCGACGGTGGCTTTTAATTCCAGCAGAAACTTGACGATGGCTTCGTCTCCGCTTTCAGCAGCATGTGATAACGGTGTTCGGCCATCTTTATCCTCTGATTCAATATCTGCGCCCTTCCCAAGTAAAAGCTTGACAATTCCTTCGTTTCCATGCTGAACAGCCACCGAGAGCTGCAAGTTGTCATACTCCCTCATACCCTTATCCAAGTGCTTGAGAGGGGCGCCCTTGTCAAGCAGGAGTTGGACCACATTCCGGTGCTTGCTCCTATTGGCTAGCAATAGCGGTGTCTGACCTGCATGATCTTTCGACCATATATTGGCGCCCTTTTCTAACAGAAGCTCGACAATAGCCTCGTGCCCATTCTTAGCGGCCCACGACAACGGCGTCAGTTTATCATTATCTTCCGACTGGATTGCGGCATGACTTTCGAGTAACAGTTGGACAACGTCCTTGTGTCCACATTCAGCAGCTCTAGACAGCGGTGTCCGACCATCGCTGTCCTTCGAGTCTATCTTGGCTCCCTTACGGCGAAGAGAGTCGACAATAGTGACATAGCCATTCTCGGAGGCCCAAGACAATGGTGTCCGGCCTTTGACATCCTGATCAATTTCGGCTCCTTTTTCGACTAGAAGCTGAACGACCGCCTCATGCCCAGCGGCAGCAGCATATGAAAGCGGCGTTCGACCCGTCGCATCTGCTTTGTTTGGCTTGACTTTGCCTGTAGAAAAGAGCAGCTCAACCACTGCCTCGTGTCCGTTCTCTGCCGCGTAGGATAGCGAAGTTCGTTCCGAACGGTCTGCCGAGAAGGCCTCGCTGTCGCCTCGCGCCACTAGAAGCCTGACAATGTAGCTGTGCCCTCCGCTCGCTGCGTGCGACAAGAGCGTACGTCCGTCCTTGTCTTTCGAGGCTGCCGAAACGTCGCTCCGGGTCAACAGCAGCCATGCTACTTCCACATGCCCTCCGGCTCCAGCATGTAACAGTGGTGTACGCCCTTCTGTATCCATTGAGTCGGCTTCGACTTTGTGTCGCTTCAGTAGCAGCCTGACTACAGCATCATGCCCTCCCCCTGCTGCGTGTGACAAGGGTGTGCGCCCTTTGATATCCTTGCAGTCGGCATTGACATCTTCTCGACCTAGTAGCAATTGAACCACCTTCTCGTGTCCTTTCCCTGAGGCATGCGACAAAGGAGTGCGTTCTGAAGCGTCCTTCCGGTCAGCCTCGACTCCATCCTTGTCCAAAAGCACCCTGACTATAGCTTCGTGCCCTCCCTCTGCTGCAAGTGACAGGGGTGTCCGTCCCTCGGTATCCTCTACATCGGCTTTAACATGTCCGAGGCTGAGGAGGAAATTCACGAGAGACAGCTCACCTCCCCTTGCTGCGCCTAGTAGCATCTTGGACCGGTCTTCGCCTTGCAGATTGTTTTGGCCGCCAGAGAGCTGCTTGATTAGCAGTGGCCTGCCTTTTCCCGACCCGCCACACTGCTCGCAACTCGACAGCATATATCCCGTCGAGTCGACGCTCCTTTGTTCGCCACGTGCCGACCTCCAGCTCGTTGTCCGCGCCGGACGCCCTGATCTGACACATATTCTCTTTACAGAGCACTGTGATGGGCCAAAAACGGAGCGGTCAATCAGCTCGATCTTGTCGCTGTCAACCCTCTCAAAGTGCTCCATTGTTAGGTGCAGGTCTCTCAGATAGATAGCGACCATCGAGTCAGGTTTCCCCTCCTCTTCGCAGTCAAGAACAGCAAGGCCCAGTCCCTGAGGACCTAGGCCTATGAAACGGAGTGCCAAATGTATCCCCTGATTGCTCAGCGTCAGAGGGCTCAGAGGGCCGGAACGATCAGAATGGATGATTCTGCCCGAGTCGACAAACGCTGCCGCCGATGTGGCCAGGAGTCCGCCGTGGCTGGCATTGGTGGATTTCCATACAAAAAGACTGTGATCATCCGTGTATTTCATGATTTCTTCCTGGAGTCTGATGAAGGCTTTGTCTCCTTCTCCGTAAAGCAAGGGCATGTTGATTTTGAATATACCCATCAGGCAGTATGCGCGGTCTTCGGGCCTCGTAGTGTCTCTCTTGGCTGCCCATGACATTTTCTGGGCAATGCTCGCGGTTCGAAGACGGTGTCGTCCCGAGAGAACAGCACTGGGTATTCCGGTACAGCTGGACACAAGCTCTTGCAGACTCTCCTTAGTTCCGAGCTCTTTCCAATGCTCGTTAAAGAAGATGACGGTTTTCGGGGCGATCAGCTCTTGAAGGGTCCATCCCCGGGTGAACCATCTACTCTCCGCAAACTCGGCTTTCGACGGCACATCGGCGAGAAATGCGTAGCACACCTTCGCTGTTCGGTACCACTTATACATGGAGTTGATTGCCTCGGACAGCTCCACATTGTTGGTCTTGTCGATACAGCACGTGTCTACCCAGGCATAATCGAGCCCGTTTGCCCTTGCTACAGAGCAGCACTGCTGTATCTTCTTGAATCCCTTCTTTGCCGTTGCGAGACCCCCCACCATATCTTGAAAGCTAACTTCCTCGGCACCCCACGTATGAGACAGAATGGCGTAGGGTGGTACTGCACTGTGTCCAAAGTCAAAGTCCACAATCCGAAAGCCTCCCCCACTAGACTGCTGTGTTTCGAGAAGACGCATGACTTGTCGATAGAGATGTGAACTTGTGAGAGGTATATTGCAAAGGAGTCGGTCCTTGGGTTTTTTGGCAAGTTGAGGAGAAACCTCCGAGAGCATGCATACGTAGTGTTCAGCTGTTTGTTACTGAGCCTTGCTCGAGTTGCAACGGAGGCTGGTCGACGAAGCAAAATGACTCTTGCCAATAGAATCGCTCATAGCTAGAAAGCCTAGAAAAAAACAAGGAAACGCAAGGTATGTCGAGTCCCACGGGCTGAGCCTGGTATGTCAGTTGGGCATAGTTGCAGGACACCAACCAGTCACAGCAACGCCAGCGTTTCCAGCGTTGCCAAAACAATATCACATGGCCTCTTCGCTCCTCAAATCAATTGCTCCGGGAGAGCCGAGTCTGCTCCGTAATTTGTGGGAATGTTGCCGATGTAGCGTGTGCTTTTGGATGGCCAGCATAGCCTAGCCTCAGTCCTGTCGAGTTCATTGCTTAGGCTGTTGCGCATCGCTGCTCAAGTCGGAACACTGCATGCTCGCGGGGTGTCAAAAACGCCTTGGGCATTTATCTTGGACAATCGAAGTTACAGCTGCTGCAGTCTGCGCAGTGAGGCTGGGGCGCGCCTAATCATTTCCTGGCGATGGTAGGCGCGATATTGAGTCATTCTAAGCTGGGTTGTCCTACGCCTCTGTAAGCTTCCACACGACGCGATCTGAGTTCTGGTAGGATAAGGGAGCATACTGACGATAATATTGCGATCAGTCTGCACGATCAGGCGATGCTGAGTATTGTCCGCGGCCTAAGTATTCGAGCCGGTGAATAAATCCAGCATTATGAAGCACAAGCCGCGCGGCTCAGAGCAAATGACCTGAACCAATCCGGGCCGCTGAGCGTGAATTGATCAAATAGGCAAAGCAAACGCACGCATGAGTAGGTATTCTGAGATCCATCGTCACAATGCAATTGATCGCGGGAACGAGGAGAAGAATGACCCGCGGGCGGAAGTTAGCAGCGTGGGGCTGCGGTCTTTGCTCAATCGACGACATCTAAAATTTGCGGGACTCGCACCTTCCCGTTGATACTGTGATTCACACTTGACAACGCGTTGTCGCCATTGTTCCTTCCTTATCAGAATCAGATTTGTCGACGCCGCAAGGGTAATGGCAATGCGAAATATTTGGCGCTCGGGTCTACTATGTCGTTTGTGCCAAACGATGGCGATGCTGTCATAAGCGTATCCACAGGAAGTGGAAATCCCGCAAAGTCAACAGCGCGTTTGAGGGTACGGCAGTCTTCTTCTGCAAAGGAAAAAGAAGCCGAAATCAGTGCTCCTTCGACTCCCGGAGAAAATGAAAACAGGTTTCGCTTCCACTCTGTCTGGGAATCTGCCGAACTAGACCGTCTCGTCAGTAGCGAAGATGCCGACCTGGAGACATATGAAGTAACCGAACTTCGTGATGGCTTCTTTGACGCCCTCTTCTTAAAGCCTCGCCCCGTCCAGCAGGACCAGGATGCACTGCTCAGACGCGCCGAGCGGACACTACCATACTCCTTCAGTGAGGGACATCCTTGGTCTGTAAGGAGCTTTCTACCCAAACAATGGCACGAGCTTAAGGGCGTCGTACGTCGTGTTGCAACGACGCGGTCTGGTGTCAGACTGGCCAAGTCATTCATTGCGTTCTTTGTGGCCTTCGCGCTCTGCTTGGTTCCCTCAATCCGTTCCTGGCTGGGGCCACACAGCTACATTTTGGCGATCTCGACCATCATCAACCACCCAGCAAGAACAGTCGGCTCTCAACTCGACGGAACAGTCTCAACCATCCTCGGAACCGCCACGGGTCTTCTATGGGGCGCCTTCGGCCTCTGGCTCTCCATGTCGACTGTGGAGTCAAGGATCGGGTACGGAGCGATTCTGGCTACCTTTCTCCTGGTCTACATCATCAGTATCGCGGCCATGCGAGCCTACTTTATCCGGCTCTACCAGTTCGTTATCGCCGCCGGGCTGGCGGTAACCTACACTTGCCTGGCGGAGGTCTCCAGGGAGGCGGTGCCATGGGAGAAGCTCTTCGAGTACGCCAAGCTCTGGGCCCTGGGACAGGCCATATGTTTAGTGACATGTATCGTCTGGTTTCCCGATGCTGGGGCACGCAACCTGGCTGTGTGTCTGAATGATGCATTTGGTGTAATGATGGTGAGCTCGTCACGCTTAATCCCTAGTGGAACATGACCGCAACTAACTACCACAGGACGGCCTCGATATTCGCAAAGCCCAGAACCAGCGGACCCGTCGACGCTTGGCACAAACGTTTATCAACTTATCCCAGGCCTATAGGGATCTGACGATAGACATCACACTGAGCCTGTTTAGGCCCAAGGACGTGTTGGCTCTGCGAAACTCGCTGCAGGGCGTGGTACGCTCGCTACTGGCCATGAGACCCGAACCTGCCACCTATGGACGCCATATCCCGGAGGAAACCGACTCTCCAAACCTCGCAGCGTCTTTGCCGGCGCTGATACAAACCACGATATTGGCTACTCCCGGATTGTCGGAGGTCAACCCGGATTGCATGCTGCGACTAGCTCATTTGAAGAGACAAGCTGTTCATCTCGTCCGTTCTAGACTGGATGAGCCCACAAAAGCTCTGCTACATCGCATGAAAAGCGCATTGCAGACCTGCCACGCAGTGCTCATGGATATGTCGGGATACCGTCGGTACCTTGGGCCGGGAGAGGAGATCGAATCCAATGTGTCTGCGGCTCTGGTCGAGCTAAGACACGTCATGATAGAATTCGACGAGGCCGACGCCGCTCTTCTTGAAGGGGATGATCTCGCCGCCGAATTCGTTGCCGAGGTAGTTGAGGTGTTCGCGTACTGCCGCTCGGTTCGTCAAGTCGCCACCTCTATCGAGGCGGTGCTCATCCAGGTCAACGGGATGGAGCAGCGCAAGCCCAAGTTTCCAAGGCTATACCTACCATCGTATCCGTGGAAGAAGGCTCTTGGCCGGACGAACCCTCAAGTTCGACATGACCGAGGCGGTGTCACAGCTACATCATTTTACAGAAGTTTTGGCGAAATTGCTCAGCTAATTCAGGAGATCAAGTCTACCGAGCATACTTCGCTCCCCCACGAGACTGAGTTGTTCAGAACCGGAACTGGCCAGTCCGCGTCTGTCTACAGCATGGGCGACCCGGATGATCGCCTCGAGAAAAGTGCAGTTCGGTATAACATATGGAAGGTATTCCACCGTCTTCAGGGATTTGAGATGAGGTTTGCCTTCAAGACCGCCATCATCATTTCTCTACTGTCGATTCCGGCTTGGCTCAACATCAGCCGCGACTGGTGGAACAATTTTGAGGCATGGTGGGCGGTAGCCATGGCTTGGTTGATGATGCATCCTCGGTAAGCAAACATATGCAATCTAATTCCGGGTTGGCACACTAATCATGGTATAGGGTCGGAGGTAATCTTCAGGATTTAGTGACACGCGCACTGTTGGGCGCTCTCGGTGCAGTCTGGGCAGGAGCAGGCCACGCAGCTGGCAATGGCAATCCGTTTGTGATGGGTGCCTTTGCCATGATTTACATGGTGCCGATGCTGTATCGGTTCACACAGAGCTCGCACGCGGTAATTAGGTCACCACCCCTAAAACCCTTGAATTTAATTGGGCTAATAGCAAGCAAAACAGAGATCCGGACTGGTCGGATGTGTCTCCTTTACTGTCACATCCCTTGCCTTGATGAACGACCACCCACGCACAACACCACTCGTGACAGCCATCAGCCGGGGCGTGGCCTTTGTCGTTGGCGTAGTGGCTGCGGTGCTGATAAACTGGATCATCTGGCCGTTTGTGGCGAGACACGAGTTACGCAAGGCTCTATCCATGATGATGTTTTTCTTGAGTATTGTCTATCGTAGTAAGTCCCCACTCACTCACTACCTTCCATATATAACTAGTTGGCTGATGATTGTAGGTATCATTGCGAAATACGTTTATTACGACCTCGGCGAAGCGCCGACGGTACAAGACATTGAACGCTCCGAAATTCTAGAAGGGAGGATACGAGAGGGGTTCGTGAGGATACGTCAGCTAATGGGTCTGACGAGACACGAGATCCGCCTACGAGCACCCTTTGACGTGCTGCCCTATTCCGCCCTAGCGGATTCGAGTGAACGGTTCTTTGAGTTTCTTGTGGCTGTCAGACAGTCGGCGCTCTACTTCCACCCAAAGTTTGCGAGAGACAATGACGAAGCCATCGCCCGACTTCTTATCTACAGGAGAGATGCAGTTGCTGCCGTCCTGACGAATCTGTACATTCTGGCGGGTGCACTCCGTGCTGACCGAAGGGTTCCGGCAAGTCCCTCTCCTATACGTGTCTTAATAGCAATAATGGGTAATTACTAACTGTAAAAAAGAAATATCTCCCAAGCGCAGCAGCCGCCCGCAAACGGTTGGTCGATAAAATGGCTGAGCTGGAAGCCGAGTACGAAGAGGACAAGTACAGGTTGCAACCACAGTTGACCGCACGGAAAAAGTGGATGCAGATTTACAGTTATTCGTACAGTGAGAGTCTGACGGGTTGTGTGGCGCAGCTGGAGGAGCTGGAGCGGTATACCAAGTTGATTGTGGGAGAGCATGGGTTTGACGATGAGTTCGAGGACACTGACACGGATGAGATATGACATAGTTATCCTAGTAAATCATGATGATGACAATAATCTAATAACTCCAAACCGCGATACACATACGTATATCCATGAGTGTTGTCCAGGGGTGTAAGTGAGCATAAACAAGAGATACATAATAACCCAACCTAACCATAACACACCAATCCCGAGACAGACCAAAACAAGCGCCGAACGAACTCGCTCCAATAAACATAAGCCCATATTTTGGGTTGGGGGGTTAATGTTAATACATGCCATCAGTCAAGTCATTAAGTATATCCCTGAGAATCGGCCTGTTTTTGAGGAGGACCTTGTCCCCGATTTTCCCTTGTTTCATGGGTTGCCTGAATTTGGGGTTATTGTTGTTTTTATTGTTGTTTTTGTTTTCTTTTTCCTTCTGTTGTTGTTCTTGCGCGAGGAGTAGTTTCGACTGCCGTCCCCCCTTCTTCGGTGACAACATCCGCTTAACACCACCACCACCACCACCAGCCGTCCCAGTTCCAGGTGGTTCAGCTTTGATGTCGGGTGTACTAGTAGTCAAGCTGAGTTGGGTATGTGTGGCCGCCGTACTCGTTTCATCAAAGACCGAGAAACAATGATCGCCCAGCGCGTGCTGCGGGAGGTCGTAGATCCAATCCCGCTCCTCCATGAGATGGATGAAGCGCGCTAGCATATCATCTTCCCCTCCCCCCATATCACTGCTACCTTCGCAACCACCACCATTCTTGTTATCGTTCGTGTTGTTGCCGTTCATGTTGTTGGGATTGTTGCTCCCCTTGTTTTGGTTGGCGCTCCCCCTGAGCGTAGACCTGCTCCCGACGACCAATAACTTCGTCTTGGCTCGCGTGAACGCGACGTTGATCCTCCTCCAATCCCTGAGTAGGTCGCCAATGTTACATGCGTCGTTGGACCTGACGAGGGACAGCACGATGACAGACTTGTCTCTGCCTTGGAAGCGATCGGCGGTGTGCATCTCTATTGCACCACCACCCCCATTACCATTTCCAGCCCCTCCAATCCCTTTAACTGAGTGCTTGAGTAAGGCGAGTTGAGAGCGATAATGCGTCATGACACCAATCTCCTCTGCCGGAACCCCAACTGTCAACAGTGCATCGACGAGCGCGGCAACGACTTTAGCTTCGCACGGGTTGACGATGCGATTCCCTTTGTTGGCTTCCTCCCGCGCCTCCGCCCCTAACAGGTCCGTATTGATAAATCTCACTCTCGCTTCCGGCTCTAACAGATCCCGTAACCAACATCCCTCCTTACCACCCATGCACACCGTTTTTGGGCTGCTCTTTCTTGGTGAGAGATATGTCTCCGCATCGAAATGTCGCTGCTTTAGTCCCTCCATATTCGGCACCTCCAGCTTCGCCTGTCTCAAGCTTTCCGTCCCGCACTTTAACCGCCCCCTATAAATCAGCGTGTTGCTGAGCGTCATAATGTCCTCGCACATGCGGTACTGATGTTCTAGATTCACCACCGATTGTGGATGCGTATCTGACAGTAACTTGAACAGCGAAACATCCAACCCCCCTTGTCTCGCCTCCTCGTTCTGCACGAGCGGTGGTAGCTGATTGTGATCACCCACTAGGACAAATTTCCTAGCCATGCGGATCGGACCCAGACATATCGGTAGCGTAATTTGGCTGGCTTCGTCAACGATACAATAGTCAAATGTCCGCTCCTGAAAGATCGGGTGATTAATCCCTAGGCACGTTGTCGCAACGATCGGGGTGTCGTGCCAAGCCCGGCGGATCTCTTCGAAGCTACCCATCGGGTCTCCGGCAAGGGTTGCAAACGCCATGTCCCTCACCTCCGGGTGCACTTTCACAGGGGCACCTAACCTCAATATCGGTGTTCTGTCGTTTTTGAGTTTCAGCAGGATGTTGTCTACCGCCGTATGTGTGTAACTCGTAAGGAGGACGGTCTTTCCCTGCCCAACCAACGCACGGATGATATGTGCTATGGTGGTCGTCTTGCCCGTACCAGGCATACCCAGGACCAAAGCATAGTCCATTGCGCTCATGACCTTCTCGACTGCCGCTTTCTGATCAACGTTGAGCCCGTCCCCGTCCTTAGTGGATGGCATCTCGTACTGCGTGGCGATAGTCTTGAATCTGGGCGGCTGCAGATCGACCACCAGTTTGCGAATCTCGCGGGATCCAAACGGCCCGTCTGCCATCACCTGAACAAGATTGTTGCGTACAGTAGCCATGCCGTTGCTGAACTCGTCCTTGTCCAGACGATATCGGATAGGTGGTTCCTTGATCTTGCCCTCGGACTGCTCAGCCGTTGACCCCTCGGGAGCTACCTGCATGATGCTGGCAAACACTTGGTTGTTGACCTCGTCAAACCCAGATTGGCGGATGCGCGCATTGTGTAGTCGTCTGTCCACGGCCACGCTGATTCTCTGCTTCCTGACGGCAGTGACATAGCCGAGGGCCAGTGCAAAATGGCCCTGCTCGTCCGAGATGACGATGGGTTCTCCGACCGTCAACTGCGAATCCAGAAACGAAAAGCCCGGAGCGGGGTTCTCCTTGATAAAGGTATACGAGAACCGGTTAATCTTGTTGCTGGCTTGGTTGTTGTGCTGGTTGCTTTCGGAAGCCGAGCCTTCTTCGATGATGACATTGGCGAAGCAGCGTCCGACCTTTTCGCGTTCGGCGCTGAGCATGGTCCAGAGCTCTCGGCGCATCTTCTGGCTTTCCTTTTCCTCCTTGGTCAAGAGATTCTCCCATTTCAAAAAGAACTCCTTATGTGTCGGGCTCAGATGCCTGACGACCTCGTCAAACTTCTCCGGGACGCCGCTGGTCTCGCCATCCCCGTCGTCGGCGAGCTTGTGGTAGATGAAACAGGATGTCTGGGCGTAGCATCTGTTGCAGGCGTTTTTGCTCCGCTTCATGGGCGGCAACTGCACGCTCCTCTCTCGGATGTAGCAGGCCAGCTGATTCCGCTGCATAATCATGTGGCGGAGCTCATGCCTGATCGCGGGGATGCGCAGGGTCTGCGATGTTTCTGTGTAGTACAGGACGCCGTACAATATCTCGATATCATATCGATCTGACAGCAACAAGTTGTACAAGACGGTCTGTGCCTGATGACTGCTGCTGGCGTTCTTGCCCGTCTTGACTTCAAATGGGACAGTCAGGGTTTTCGATTCGTGGCCGTCTTCCATGGTCACCTGCACTGTGGCGTCGATGTTGCCCTTGAGGCCGTACATGGGTGACCAAACGTGCTCCTCCACATCCAGCAGTTTGCTGACGCACATATTCGCTCGCTCGCCATTGCGTCCCTGAACGACTGCTTGGGGTTTGGGTTCGGAGGCCACAAATGCCTGAGCCCAGGACCGGAGCTCGGGCATTTTGGAGAGAACGTGTTGCCTGGCGTCGTCCATGCTGACCTTGATGACATAGAGGTCCTCGA
The DNA here is from genome assembly GCA_033297225.1 of Diplogelasinospora grovesii. Classification (NCBI taxonomy): domain Eukaryota; kingdom Fungi; phylum Ascomycota; class Sordariomycetes; order Sordariales; family Diplogelasinosporaceae; genus Diplogelasinospora; species Diplogelasinospora grovesii. The sequence goes on from MU853754.1 coordinate 369,705, forward strand.
TGTGCTTTTGCAGGATCTTGGCAATCAAAGAAGCTAAAAAGTCCATGTCCCAGTTGTTTGCCATCAGAGCCTCCTGAAAGATCTCGTGGATGATTGTGCCGTAAACCAGAGCCGGGGAAGCTTCGCTGGTTGCCTTGACTCTGTCTTGAAGGACAGCACGCCTCATGCAATTGAACGAGTCGGCAACGACTGTGGACGAGACAAGCTGATCCGGATGCAGGATAAGAATGTTTTGGGTGTTGTCGATTATACACCTGCCGGAGGCTTCGAAGTCGCCGATGATGTGGACATAAGATTTGACGCTAGCTTGTGTATCATACCAATCGTCTCGGAGATGGATGGTCCTGATGAAGTTGGTTCTATCGGCTTGGACAATGAGGATCTAAGGATACGTCAGCGCTTTTCCACTGTTACAGATACTTGACAGCGCTCTTACCTTTTCAGGGACCTCACGACCACGATCATCCGTACACGTGCTTTCAAGAACAGTGGTAACCAGATATCTCTGAATCGCCTTGGGCTTCTGACTTGACTATTCACGATTGCTTTAGTATGGCCTCCCTTCCTCCTCACCATCTCTTGGGTCGACTATCGGATGATCGAGAATACGGAGCATTAGCATTGAAACAACGTACATGCGATGAAGCCGAGGCCGTTTGCAGAGCCGATTGTGTCGCTGCCTGTTCAACCTCCTCTATGTCGAAGTCGCTTCCAAAGTCATCATCTCCATAATCATCCTCTTCCGCTTTGGTGTCTTTTCGAGGCAGGTCGCTGGAGTTGTGGGACTTGATGGCATTCTGCTGCGAATATGAATGTTTTGCCTCTACTTCAGCCACCAAATCTGCTGCCCCGTCGAAAAGATCGTCATCCAAGTCTCCAAACTCATCTCCGAGCTTTGCCGCATCTGGAGGATTTTTAACAGGATCCGGCGCTGAAACCGTAGTTGAGCATATGTTATCCAGCTCCATGAGTGTATCGTCGTCGAAGTCATCGAAGTCGTCGCCGCCGTAGTCTGACGAGGGTTTGTCTGGGCTTCCCGCTCCAGCAATCAGTGTGGCATCGTCTCCGCTGGCTTCCCCTGATTTTGACCCCAGAGTCCCAGCTCTCGTTCGATTCCTGCTCGGAGACCCACTGACATCGCTTTGGCCCCGAGAGCCTGGCCTCTCCCTCAGGGGGGATAACCTTCGCTTTTGAGGGGACGGAGACCTGAGGCATTGTTGTCGCGCTTCTGTTAATGTCGACTTTTTGATTTCCCTGTCCACGGTTTCCAGTAGGGCTTCGACGAAGCTGGCTTTGTAGTTTGCGTTCGGGCTCCCCTGAGAGGTAGTCCCACGGTGCGCATCCGGGTGCACCTCCAACCTCCGTCGCTTAGGCCAATGAGATCCGCAGCTGATTGCTTTCCTGAGGGATCTGTCGCTTCTGGTGGTCTCGCTACCTTGCTTGGGACGAGGGGAAGACGAGACCAAGAGGTGGGCAAGCAGCGGGTTTATCAGACCAGAAGCAGCAGAAGGGCTGGCATTCCCATTTGCAGGCATACAGTACCGGTCCCACAACTCCAAAGTCGGATCGGCGCGCGGCGTTTTGAGGAGAGCCTCTGAGAGGCCCTTCACGTCAACAGCTGGAGACGAAGCGGCCGCAGGCGACGAGGTGGGCGATGTGCTTCTCGCCCGCTTCCGACGTTTTTTGTGTCCGAGTAATGGGGCAGGAGGTGCGGTTATCGGTTCGGTGTGCCATTCCAGTCGATCGGTCGGAGATGGTTCCTTCTCTTCTCTGGGCGTCGGCTCTATGCCCACCAATGCCTGCCACGTCAATCGTGGGTGAACTGGCGTAGTAGCTTCCACAATTTTGCGTAGGGGTCGCTGCGGTGACACGGTCTTTCCTAGTTTCGCACTCTCATCAATCGGTTGGTTTTCCTTGCCCGGTAACGGTGCGGGCCTGGCTGCCGACTGTTTCGGAGCGACGACATCGTCAGGGTCGGCGTCGAGCGGCGGGGGCACGAATTGGAAGGCCTGCAGTTTGTTCTTGGTTGACTCGGATACCGGTGCTAGAGGCTTTGGTTTTGTTGGAACCGATTGGGCCGTGGGATTGCTCTTCGACCTCTGCCATTGCTGCCTCTGTGACATTGTTAGCATTGCCGTACGACTGATGCTCTGTGGCCTGCTAGACTGACTTTAGAGACTCTGTTCTGCTCCGAGAAGGACTTTTGGAGAGGCATAGCGTCCGCTTAATGCAATTGTTTTGCCTCTCTAAAGTCTCTTCAGTCCAGGCAGATTATAATTGTATGTTTTCGAAGCTGCAGTGACCCAGACACATCTCGGCTTTGCAATTGCTGTAAAAGAAGCAGGCTGGAGGGGTGGGGAAGGAAGCAAGGGTTCGTTTACTTTCTTGGAATTGGGAAGCACGCGTTTCGCGTCTGGCGACGCGACCCAATAACTGATAAGATAAGAGGTGCGGGTGCTGGGACTGTAAAGTGGCTGCGAAAATTGGGTATGCAGTTACTTCGTACAGTACGCTTTAACAGGTCTCTAGTTCTAGCTTAACAATACAGTGACTCCAGCTATCATCAAACTTGAAAGCTCGATCTAGCGCATATGATCATGGCTATATAATCTTTACCGTACTGTGTTTCAAAGGCTCTCTTACTCAGAAACCCCTAGAACTCTTATTCTTACTGCGAACCTTTGTGATAGAGAAGGCGCCCTGTTAATCAAGGAAGAGTTGACTATTAGAGAGAGCTGGAACCTGCACGTCCCATATTTGCACCCACTGCTGGAGCTGGAGCTGTAAAGTGGGACATGGTCTTTCAGCGCTGAGCAGCACGACCGGGGCGGAACGCAAGCGATTAATTGAATTCCAGGGCCCCGCGTCGCCGCACCGTGAGACCTGAGAACACCCCGGCACTACCCCGAACACTGGTGCATATGATCGGAGCGGCCTGATGGACCTAGACAGATAGTGAGTCGCTGCGCATACAAAATGGACGAGTATCCGGCTGGCAGTCTCGTCCACGATATCCCGTTGCTATACACGCTGGGAATAGCCTCCGATTCGGCGAACGACTCTGGGCTTGATGCTGCACTGAAAGAACAAGCCATCCTCCTTCGATCGGAGCCCCCAGCTCTTGATACCGACCAGGCCCATGAACTTCTTCGCTACATCCAGGGCCGCGATGCCTCAAAGCTGCCATGGAACGGTCGCGATGAGGCGAGGAGGTACAAGTTCCGGGTTAGGACAGCGGAGAGGGTAGGTACCTAGACGATACATTCTGCGTTGCGCTTTACGCTCGGATCCGTTCAGTCGTTTGTAGCCAGTTCTGATGTCCGCTTATTATAGTCCCTACTGCTCCCTCCCCGCCGCGCCCGGCTGCCAGAGAACATCGAGCCGCCGTCAACGCCCGCCGTGCTTCACTCGCCCTACTCACCCCTGAGTCCCGTGTCGCCGCTGTATCCAGATGGCCTGATGGATGTTCGGTGGATGCGAAAGCATCAAGAACACGTCCCAAGTGTATTGCTGTGCTTCTACACTCTCACCTCGGATCCCACACGGGCCACGCTGTGCGACAATCAGATCAAGACGGATGTGAACAAGATCAGGGGGCTCCTGAGCCAGTCTGGCTACCGGACCCGGTTGGCTGTGGTGCTACTCAGTGACCAGGCCACCATGCCTCTCGGCGAAGGACTGCAAGAGCGTCTCAGCAATATCCAGAGAGGCTGTGGGCTGGATCCCAAGGCGTTCTTCCTCGTCCCGCCGCCCAAGGAGTCGCAGGAGGAGCTGGAGCGCATGGCTGAGAACATGCTGACTACTCTCTATGGCCTAGCCATCGAGTACTATAGGGATTTGGGGAGACATGCCCGGAAGAAGAGGAGCAGGGGAGTGGCTCCCCAACCGACGGTACCGCCGACGTCAGGCACCTCACAGACGCTCTCACTAGCAGGCTGGCATGTGCGCTACGATTTCAAGTCTGCCGTATTCGCCGAGTTCCGTCAAGAGATGGATAACGCGTTGCGCTCCTTCGAGCAAGCGTACGAGAATCTGCTGAGCTCGGAGCTGCTCGAGATCATACCCAGCTGGAGTCCTCGCTGGAATGAAGCCAGATTCTTAGCCGATGTCATGGCAATCCGCTGTCTCCGGTGTTTGCTGTGGAATGATCAGTATAGCGCAGCTTGTCGCCGGTGGCAGATGCATCGCGATAGGATAGCCGACTTTGTCGACCGTCGTGGGCGGGGAACTAGCAACTATGGCTGGGAGGCCTGGGAGGCGCGCTGGGCGACGGTGATGGCAAATCTGATTGAGAGAACCGACATACCAGATCTGGCTCCGTCTACGCTCAAGCTTTACCTTCCACCGGAGAAAAACGTCATGGGAGAGCGTCTGCAGCCGTGGGAACTGCTCCATCATACGGGTTATTGGTATCGCATGGCCGCTAACCACTTGCGCACCCGGAGGATGTATGCCCATTCTATGCCCGACGATGACAGGAGGTCACCAAGCGACTCGCCGGCCTCCCATGTCGCTAGCAAGGCCTTTACGTATGACACGTACATGTGCCCAGATCCCCATGAAGAATACCCCTTGACGGGTCGTGGAGGCGTAAATCATAGCCGTCTGATAATCGAGGCCCTAATACGAGCGCGCACAGAGTTTCAAAAGAGAGGGCAGTTTCGCCTTGCTGCCGAGACGTCTCTGGAATGCGCTCGGGAGCTTGTCGTGGTCAAAGACTGGAAGAACATAGTCGAGCTACTTCGTCCGATCTGGAGAGAAATGTCGTTTAGAACCGAAGGCTGGCTCACGATAGCCGAAGACCTCAGCTGGACCCTCAGGGCGGGTGCTGCGATGGTTGGAGAGGCTGATCTCGTGGTTGCCATTGACTGGGAGCTGTTAAACAAAAGTAAGTCCCCATCCTCTATCCACGCTGTATTGCCGTTGCTGACCATGTGCAGGTTTCACAAGACGCATGAACTGGCATTACAACATCACAAGGTCGCTAGAAGGCGTCGCACCACCAAAGTCCAAGCCTCGCATCCAGATAGCAGATGGCCAAATCCTCTCCTTTTTCTCCGCCTCCTTTGTATTCAAAACCGAAGAAGGAAAGGCCGGCCAGAGCTGCCAGGGCCAGTTATCCATAAAGTCAAACGCCCACCCCGGGTCCGCCCCCATCGTTTTCAGTAGCCTTCAGGTCAAGTTTGACGATATCATTCATACCATCGTTTTACAGCACCAAGCCGATTCTCAGACACGGCAGGCAAACGGCAACGTCGTTTTATCTAGTGTCGCATTGTCAGCCCCAGCTGTAGAAGACGCGTCGGACGAGGGCAGCATTAGGAGGGCGGGACTGCGTGGAGAGGCAGATTTAACATTGAATCCTGGCCAGACCACAGTGTTCGACATGGAGATCCCCCTGCGTGAACCCGGTGAGGCCAGCGCTGCCACACTCACAGTCTCCCTGGAATCTGACACGTTCGACCTGCAACACACTCTCAACTTTGGGCAGTCCCGAGATGCCAATACGTGGTACGTCTCGCCGACTGCCAGAAAGAGAATCCCTCGGCCGAATCCCATGTCCATCCGTGTGCTCCCGCGACCACCAAAATTGGAGATTAAACCCATTGTTTGGGACGAACAGTACTACACCAACGAGTCCATCTCCCTCGCTCTTGAAATATTGAATGCAGAGGACGCGGATGCAATGGCCAAATTATCTGCAGTTCTGGTCGGCGAGGATCCACCACTGCCCTCCTTTCAACTCCGAACTTCAGCACCTGACAGCAAGTTTGAAGACTCCTCTGATCTCGTATCCGAAGAAGAATCATCTAGCCAGGTACATACTCAGTTGGGAACCATTGGCGCCTCCAGCTGCCTCAAAATCCACGTCTCCCTTCCCCCGGTGGACAGGAGCAGTAGTTTTGATTTCACATTTAGGGTGTCCTACCACCTGTCCACCGACCCGTCCACACCCATCACCCAACAAATCACGCTCCAACTCAACATTGCGAATCCATTCGAAGCCAACTACGACCTCCTCCCGCGAGTCCACCCTGACCCGTGGCCATCTTTGTTCGACCCTGACACCACCCTCCTCCCTACCCCCTCCCCGGATACTTCCGACTCCTCCCCCACCCCCACCACCCCGACAGCACTACCAAACGGTATAAAACAAGCCTGGTGTTTGACCACCCGGTACGCGTCATTCGCATCTGAACCCCTCCGCGTGTTGGACGTCGACATCATCCTCCACTCGACCCCGTCAGTCAGTTACTCCCACCAAAAAGCAGTCACCACACCAAGAGGAGGTATATCCGAGCCTGGCAAGGTGGTGCGACCAAAGACGATCGAGGAGGCGACGTTTGACATCCTCACGCAAAAGGCCACGCTTGACGACCGGTCACAGTCGGTGTTGGACGTGAGCTTTATCATCAAGTGGCAGCGTCTCGGCCGTCGTGGTGGTGGTGATGATGACGACGGCGTGAATGTGACGACCCTCCCAGTCCCACGTTTCAACATCTTCGGCATCGAACCGCGCGTGTTGGCGTCCGTCAGCTACATGGCCACCTCCGACTCCACGCGAGTCATAATGTTGGAAGTGATGATCGAGAACGCGTCTAACCACTTCCTGACGTTCGGGTTGAGCATGGAGCCGTCTGATGAGTTTGCGTTTTCTGGGCCGAAGCAGACTACGTTGAACGTGCTCCCTGTGAGCAGACGGTCAGCTACATATCGGTTGCTCCCGTTGGGCACGGAGAAAGAAGAGGGAGGAGCGGGGGGACACTGGATCAAGCCGACGTTGGTGGTCCGAGACAAGTACTTCCAAAAGGTGTTGAGAGTACAGCCCACGGCAGAGGGCACCAAGGTGGATAAAGATGGTGGACTGCTCATCTGGGTTCCTCCTCCAGCTGAAGAAGCGGCTGAAGGTGATGAAGATGATGAAGATGATGAAGGGGAGTAGGAGGAGAATGAGAATGATGACGAAGAGTAGCTTGCCTGGACTCGTAGCTGGCGATCGATTATCTGTAGGAGTAGTGGCAGTGTTGAAATTATATATATATAGAAGTTCGAATGTTCATGTTCATGAGGCTGGTTAGAACGATGTGTCGGTAGTACTGTGCATAATACGTCCAGAGTGCCAGAAATTCACGTTATTCAATGAGGAACTGATTTAAATGATGATGACTGCTGAGAACTGCAATGTAGATTCTTCTACCTTTTTTAATGCTTCAGCTTATTTATGGCTGATTCTGTCGTAATGAACCTGTCGTAATGACGGAGATAAAAAGGAACGGTCTAGCTAAATAGACGTATGTTGATAACAAGAAAAAGAGAGTGAACGGATGGCCAATAAAAAGAAGCAACGAACCCGCTGATTACAAGCAATAGCAAATAAACGATTTTTTTCCCCTCTCAACCAAACGCTTTCATATCTGACCGCTTTTTACTTGGCCTCCCCCCCGTGTTCCTCAACGGCAACCGGTTCAACCGATTCATCACTACTCTTCTTCACCTCTTCTTCTAATATCGTCTCGCCAGCCATGTTGGTGACGAGAGATTTCGTCTCCTCCTTGGCTGGCTCTTCTGACTTCGCCTCACTCTCTTCAGCAGGAGCATCAGCCTCTGACTCCTCAAGAATACCCGTCTTGCCAACGCTCACTGCACCCTCCTCGGGGTCAACCTCAAAGACTGTCAGCGTCATAGAGAAGCCAAGCTGCTTAGCCGGCTCTTCCGTCTTCGCAGGAGCAGGGCTGGCGCTCTGAGCCGGCGCTCTTCTCTGAGGACCCCTTGCACGACCCTTGCGGGCGTCGCTCAACGGTGCCTTCTCCTTCTCTTCTGACAGACCCTCTTCCGCCGCCGCAGGTTCTTCCTTCTTAACGGGGGCTTGCGGACCCAGACGTAGGCGGTTGTTGAGGTCGTTCATAAAGCCAGCTTGCATCGCGGCGATCTTAGAACCAACAACAGGTCTTGCAGGAACGGCGGGCTTCGGCTTCGGCTGAGCAGCGGCTTCAGCGGGCTCCAGACCCCCAGAAGTAGGGCCGGCCTTGGCAGGCCGAGCGGGGATCGCGGGCTTCGGGCGGTCGGGAATGGCGGGCTTGCTTTCATCGCCCGAACCTTGCCTGGCTTTCGGCCGTTCAGGAACCGAGGGCTTGTCAGAAGGACGCTGCGGAATCTCTGGTTTCGCGACAACCGGCGATGGCGCCTCCTCATCTTGCTGGGGTGTCGACACGGTAGTCTCCAACTGCAGACTGTCGGGTGCGTCTTCCCACACGTCACGGCTCGGGAAACGCTGCCCCATTCCCGGGCGAGAAGCTTTTTCGCTGACGAGATGCGTTTGGTGTTGCGACCACAGAGGCTTCTGCTTATTGTGCATGGGCAAGAAGCCGTCCGGTCCACGTTCCCTAGCCTCCTTCTCTGCAAGCTCTTCCTGGTGGCGGGCAAAGGCTTGAGCTGGCGTCTCGCCGTCGCGCGGCACTGGAACAGATCTACGCTTAAGCTTCTCTTCCGACTCCTCCTCGGGAATGTCGGGCGTCGACACCTCCGCGGTGTAGTGCACACTGCTGGGCGCATCTTCCCAGACATCCTGACTCGGGAAACGGCGAGATCCGAGAGGCCTGGTCTTCTTCTCCTCGGGTGTGGGCAACTTCGCTGCTTGCTTCTTCTCTTCTTCCTCAGTAAAAAGGGGCTCATATTCTTCGACGTCCTCCAAAGGAGTCGGTCGCAACTCGAATGAGGGCTCCTTGTACAGGCTCGCGGGTCTGCTGGTCGGGCGACTTGAGGGCTCAAGCTCTGCGCTTCCACGGCGCTCTACAGGAAGCTCGACTGCCGGCTGATGATCGTAAGACGAAGGATCCTTTGCGAGCTCATCCTCAGCGAGAATTGGGGCTGTGTAGCCGCGGTCCTCTTCCTCCTCGGCGGCTGAGACCTCGCCATCGCTAAACATGACTGATCTCCTCCGGCCGGGCTCATCGACGTGAATGACGCCTCCCTCCTCGGGACCACGATGGCTTGATTTCTCAGAGTCGGCAACCGAGGACGGGCCCTTGGCCTTAACGGGCACCCTGAATTCCTCAGAAGACGGCCGGGGGGAAGTGACGCGTGAGGTGGACTCCTCAATGGCTTGCCAGCCAATTTGATCGCTGGGTGTGCCAGGGTAGTTCTTGGCCGCTGCAAGGAACACGATGTCAGTAAAAATCGCCTAAAGCCGAGGAAAACTTCACCGAACTCACCGAGACCTGAGCCGCGACTAGCCGTGTCGCGAACAATCTTGTTAAGATCCTCTCTGCTCATGGAGAAATCATAGGGCCGATCATGGTGATGCGGCGTGTGCTCCTTCTTCAGGAGATCTGGGTGTTTGTCGTAGTATGCCTTTTCCAGCTTGTCCTGCGCTACCACACCATGCCCGTGCAAGCCGTAGCTGCCAGGGGGCAGATTTCCACGGGCCGACTTTCTACGCGTGTGGTTCTTGCCCTGCAGGCCCTCTTGTCCAGGCGCAGGCGAAGGCGCCTGAACGTCGCCGGCATTGGGGTACATGGGGACTTGCTTGCCGATTTCGGGAATTCCATGCTCGTCATCGATGTGGCTCTCGGTGTTAGACAGCTGGCTGGTGGTACTAGCTTTCTTCTTGAGACTGCGATTGGACGGAAGCACGGCGCCTGAGTCGTCCATACTGCTCGGCTTGCCGATACCGAACGACGCGGCCTTATCGCTGTCGGTACGGGTGACGGCCATAACGCGCTGTTTCGCGCTGACGGCAGGTAGTGAGGGCTTCGGGGCGTGAAGCTTAAGATCGTCGCCAATAGTGCGTGTCTGCTCCGGGCTGGAGCTCTGCTCACCCGAGCTCAGCTCTGAGGCGAGCCCCGCATATTCCATCCCTTCCTCTCCGACTGAGGGCAGGTCCACCGACTTGGAACGGTCAATGGGATCGCCATTGTGGCCGAAACCGTTGCCGTTGCCGAAGCGCAGCGAGCGTGGTGATTTTGACAACAGAGCGCTGTCGTTCAGGGGCGAGAGGGCAAAACGGTCTGGATTCGGGCTCACGGAGCGGTCGATCTTGCCCTTAACAGGTCGAGCGGGCACCGTGGGCATTGTTTTCTCCTGACTCCTAGACGGCCTGGGAGGAACGGCTGGAGGTTGTTGTGTGGCTGTAGCCATATTGGAGGGTTGTGAGAATGTGGGATTGAGAAGTATTTGTTTGGTCGTAAAGTGGCAGGTGTGACTCTCAATGATGCTGCTCCTGAACATTCCTTGTTAGCACGTGTTGAGCGACCGGTGAGCAAGTGATAAAACAAAGAATAGATGAAAATAATGCAAGATAAGCGTGCCGAGGGCGGCAGACCGTCAGCAGAACTGACAATCAAGCGATACAACAAGGGGTGGCAGCCTGCAGCTCCTGAGCGGCCTGGCTGAAGCTCTCGCGCAAAGCGTTGGCTTCGGCTGCGAAGTGCGAGGTAATCCAAGACACGGAGCTTCCAGCCTCGGGCTAAGAGATAACAAGTCACTGCCAAAGACTATGGAGAGATTGGCGGTGATGATAAGCTATCGGAGCGATGTCACTGATAGAAAAACCTCAATAAAAGGTCTGATAGCTAATGCCATTACATGACTGGAAGCTGTGCCCCCGTCGCTCGCGCACAAGTCTCGGGTTGCAGCATGTCGCTATCACGGGAGGAGATATGCAATGTTTGGCTCTCCTGCCTCCTCGGTGATGCAGGCAAGGAAACAACCGGAACCTGGAGCGGTGACTTATCGAACAATGGCCGGAAGCTCCGTCCCGGCAGTCCAGAAGTTGGTGTCCAGCTTGAGATGCTCTGTCTGGGATTCCAAAGGATTTCGATGGAGGGGGAGCGTGCGATCTGTGCAAATAACAGGCAAGGAAACTTACTCACCTACAGTGGGGCTGCAGATAGCTCGAGTGATGCTTCTGGGGAGTCGAGGAAACTTTGAAATGATAAATAAAGCAAGATACTGCGCTAAAAGTTCAATTGAGTCTTGTGGACTGAGGTAAACAGTGGTGAAATACTTGAATCTGATGATGAAACCGTTTGCGAACAAGATGGGCGGCGTGCCGGCCACTTATATGGTCGAGCAATGCCTTCCTTCGATGTCTCCTTCACTTGTACCGCGTGGTACCTTTGCAACGCGAAACTTCGTCACAACTGTCTACGTACCGCTGAAAACAGGGATGCCGTCGTGCTTGCCCGCTTCGTTTATTGTTGGAGATTGCTCCCATTCGCACTGTCCGAGGAAGCATGGTACGTACACCGTCCGCCGCGTAACCACGTTGAAAAAAGTACCTAGCTACATTGCCGGCTTTGAGTGAGTCTCCCATGTACCTTCAGTACCCCTTCGTACAGTACCATAATCGATGCATCGTGTTGTCAGGCGCAACAACCGATCCGACGGTGAGAATTCAAAAAGGCACGAGGTCGTCGTTAGTTCGGGCTATTGCTATCCAGCCTACAAGGTTCAGCCGCTCACGTCTTCAAGGCGAGGAACCGTTGAAATCAGCCCTGAGCCTCTTTGTTGACGCTGACGACAGTCGACAGTATCTTCACCAAACCGAATTTGACACTGGGCAGTGCGTCTGTATCCGCTGGACAAAGACCCTGAAAGACCCAGCGTTCCCCACGGATTTTCCAGCATTTCAGGTTTTCTCGATGGCAAAGCTTTGTTACAGCCAGCTCTGCTCGATCTCAGGTCTGACGTGGTGGAGCATTGAGAACTGTGCAACACAGTCCGTCGAGGTACTTGTACATACATACCTAAAATACCTACGCCGGGAGTACTTGGCAAACACAGTCCCCTCGTTGGGGCTGTTCCTGGGCTGGAGCCCGCTGGGGCCATTAAGTACCCCACCATTCCCCACCTCGAAGACGCATCCAGTGTCGTCTGGCCGAGCTGCTGACTTCAAGGCTCCCGGCGGTGATTCAACATCGTGGAGAAAGCAGTAAAGGGCTTTGTTTTCCGTGCCTGTTTGACCTCTAGAGTAGCAGCGAAACTGCCGGGTAGGAAGCCGTTCCGCCGCCGTTGTAAATCCAAACGAGGTCAGTTCTCACTTGCAGCAAAAGACGGAGACGAGACGAGTAAGTTGTAATAAGCTGCACTTTGAATGCTCGGATTGGTAGGGCGGGCAGTTGGTGGATGGATGGCGGGGCACCCGATCCGCATGGTAAGTAACTGAGTACCCAGCGGGGTTCCAGCTGGTCGCAAAGATTGAACCGGATGCTGGTTTGAGGATCACAGGCCCTCCCTCCTTCCTCTCACATCTCCACGTGTAGACATGAAAGGCATTTCGAAAAGAATGTCCGATTGGAATTGTCCTTGCCAGCCACATCACCTGCATGCAATCCCATCAATATTCACTACTGTCCTGCATGGAGCAAATTATGAACAAAGCACTCACTCGCCAATCGCGGTCCATCCCCGATGTCTCAATTCCCGGTGACCGCCCTTTCCGTTGCAGGCCGCTGAAAGCCTCGCCTTTCCTTATGAGGGTGGTGGTAACAGCCACGGTGTGTGGGTGAAGGGGCAGGGCCTTGACCGCCTAGAATAGCAGAGTGAAAGAGAGGGCAGTTGGTTGCTAAAACTCTGCTGTGGAACGGTACGTATTTTTGGGCATTTCGTTTTTGCTCACTGGAGAAATTCGAATTTTTGGGCGCCGTCGAGGCCCCTCGGGTTTCCATCGGCTCCCTTTCCCCAGCAAGAAATGCCTCAACGGATTATGACGCCATCCCAGTTGCTTCCTGTCATCCAACCTTCCGCATTGAACTTTGCTTTTTCCTTTTCCCACACAGTATAACTCAGCCGCCTTATAAATTTGGCTGGCACCTTCCTGTTGGTGGCAAGTCCCATTAGCAAGAGAAACTCCATTTACTGGCAGTGTGCGGTTCTTCCCACAATGTAGTTGCATGACTTTCGCATATGTGGCACACATGGCGGAGCGGGGGTTTGAATCTCGATTCCCCATCCCATTCCTGATGTCCCCCTTTGTGATTATGTCACTTTGCCCACCTGACGTGGTGAACCGGGCGGCCAAACAAACCAAACAGGTCCAACAGCCCGCAGCAGGGTCTCTTGGTACTGTACGAGAGTACGAAGGTCAACAATGGCCTCGAACACTGTGGCTAGCGTCTGGGTCCGTGGCTTCTTTAAGCCATGACGAGTTTAGGGCCTTTCATCATGTGGCTTAACAGATCACGAGGATCTGGGGGTTTGCGTTGCCCTCCATTCCGTCAGTGTTCTTCCCCATACAGTGCGGCAGCAACGGGGTCAAACGCATTACGACCCCCTTTTCCCGAATGAAAACACACCTCAATTCGGGCCACGGCGCTTCTGGACTATCTGCAAAGGCATCATTATGTGTGTGTGCGTGATTGACGGCAGGAACGGTAGCGGGAGCAATAGTGCACACGCCAACCATGTGTCTTGTTCTGATTCCGAGGAAAAGGGTCGGTAGACTCGCGCCCGGCTGCCCGATTTTACAAGTCACTCCATGTAACTGTCTCATGTAAGTTTGGGTCACGTACTTGACTCGTGTACTCGTGTATCACCGAGGGGAGGCGTTTATAGACCGGATCCGTGTATAGGCCTAAAGGGATTCACTGCAACTATGCTGCTTTACTCGCCTCTGTTCTGACTCTCCAGCTCGACAGTTCCTCACTTACCACTTGCACATTCATACGATGAGATGCCTTCCTAGCTATTCAGTCATCCCATATCAGGTGTCGTGGTATACGTACCTTATCCATACACCCTTATCACCTCTTTTAACACAATCTGGTTCGTATTCGCGAGCTACAGTAATAGATCACACACTTATATTAACCATCCACTATCACGAAGCAACCTGCAGATTATAGTCTAGTGGTTGTGATGACAATGATGTGTGACGATCCCGTTCCCCACAGCACGGCGGTTAGGATCGGTTGGTCGCCCTACGCGGTGTGGAGCATCACGCCGGATGGCTATCTCCAAGCGCCCTTGACTCTTGTGATATCCATACTATTCAGAGGCAGCACCTTGTCTACAGAATGACTCAGAAGGCGCAGCATTTTCTTCTTCCTGGTCCTCAACAGTTCTATGTACGAACAAAAAATCTTTCGTAAGATAGAGAGTATTCTACTGTACCTTCTCATGCCGAGCTTCATTACGTTATCTACGGGGTTCACCATCCCCCTTCCGTCTATTTTTGTATGGCTGTCCTTCCATCATAAAAACTGCACATACAGCCTCGATATTCTCCGTGTCTGGTGAACTAGCTGCAGCGAGGAATGTATAATCATCAGACTCGTTCCCTCCTATCCCATACAGAAACACATATTATTGGTGGAAAACAGATATATTCTAAGTTGCTGCTTCGCAGAATAGATATTATAACGAGTTGGACTGCTACCACGGCAAGTCGTCTTCTGGGCGTCTGATCTTTATAGTCTCTTTATTGAGCTCTAATGTCACTCTTCGGACTAAAGAACCCACTAAAAAAGGGATGCTTTACGAACCACTGTAATTAACTTCTGCTTTAATGCCCCCGAGAGAACTGTCATGTTGCACACAGACTCTATAGTGAGTACTCAGCCAGCCACTAGGTCAACCCAAGTTACCCTCACGGGCAACCCCTAAATCGCAAAGCACTTAGACTAATTAAACCGGCGTCAACAACAATGGCTGTCGACAACGTAGTAGACATCCAGTCATGACATCATAACTGCTGCCGCTGTCTGCTCCGCTCACAGTTTCAAACCCAGACACCTTACGACAGAACGACACATGTTTAGCATTTCATAACACCTCCATATCCCCTATACCAGCGCCCCAGCCCGTCACCGTTCTATCCTGGTTTCACGCAGCTGTTTTCTTACGAGTGATAACATCTCAACGACACCGCGGCCAGAAGCGTTCATTTCAATAGTTGGGCCCATTGTAATTAAGGGTGGAATCACCCTTTTCCATTCTCCCCAACCCAGAACCGTTTCTCGTCATCGATGGCACTCGTTGGCTTGTCTAAACATGTCATACCTGTGTGATTTCCGTGCTTCTCTAAAGCAGATACCACTGTCAACCCAAACGAACCCGTCCATTTCCCTCCCACAAACAAGAATTTCCAGTATGATGAATTGCCGTAAAGCAACTTGATGTAGATCATCATAAGAGAAACACTGAATCATAAGGTATTGATCGACACGAAGCTGTAAAAAAGAGCCTGAATATACACTTTCTTTTTTTCCATGCCCATTAAGCAAACCGTTACACACATATAACTTCCAGGAAGAGAGTTACACGAGAGCCAAACCACACTGCCTTACTGAAGTGGGAAGGACACAACAAAGACGATATCCGGCTTGGAATAAGAGATGCCTGGCCCCGCCCATAATAGGTAAAAACGCCGTAAACCCCCCTCCCCCCCCCCCCCCCCTTTTTGTCTTGAGCCCAGAAAAGACAACATCA
Source organism: Diplogelasinospora grovesii (assembly GCA_033297225.1). NCBI lineage: Eukaryota > Fungi > Ascomycota > Sordariomycetes > Sordariales > Diplogelasinosporaceae > Diplogelasinospora > Diplogelasinospora grovesii. The sequence continues at coordinate 385,134 of MU853754.1, forward strand.
TCGTTTCGTTCGCTCGGGCTCGCTCGGGCGATAATAGATCGTACCTCTTCTCTCGTCCTCCCCTGCATTACCGCGCATGACCTTATTCCCTCTGCCTCTCTCTCTCACACCCTGTTTACAACCCCAAGTCACTCTCCCGTATCTCCCATCTTTCTCTCTTTCTCTCCCCCTTCCTTGTCCCGGTTGTTCAAGTTCCAACCGCGTTGTGCCAACTGCGTCGTACCAACGGGTTGTTTGGTTGTTGGTTGTGTTTATACAATCATCTGCGCAACCCCGGCACCACCGAGCGTCTTACTGCCGACGAACGCCTGTCCCTTCATGCCTGCCAGAAGATAGCAGACCGCCGTGGCCGTCAACAGAATCGCGGCCGCAATGAGAGAGGTCGCACGAGGAATGATGGACAGCCACTGCACAATAGCCATGACACCGTACGTCCCCGCGCGCATGTAGTTCGTAGATACCCTGCGGATGGCGGCGTCGAAGCTGGACGATGTTGGGCAGATGCGCAGCAAGAGGGGCACTTCGATGAAGAGGATGATGAAAGACGAGACCCTACACCAAACACATTAGCCAACTTTACATTTCCCTGGGGCGGATATTTGGGTGGGGAGTGGGGCAGGAAGCACGTACAGGCAGATGACACTAAAGATGATGATGAAGACGTAAAACGTGAAGATGTTGGCTATGCCCAGCGCGAAGCAGAGGATCATGGAGAGCACTCCGAGCCTACACACTCATTAGTAAGAAGGATTGCTACCGGGTCTGGAGGTCGTGGTATCGGGGGGAGGTGGTAGTGGTGGAGGAGGAGTTTACCATTGTCCGTAGATACCTGCCCGTCATCATCAGCATGTGTTCAACAAGATGGTCAAGGTGGGAGGGTAGGAGGGACATACTGAAATTGCGAGTCGCAAACTCCTCCTTCAACGTCATCTTGTCTGTTGTTGTCTTCTTCTTCTTAACAACTAGCTGTCTGTGTAGTTACGAACAGATAAACGTTCGATTGGAGATGATATGGTGGTTCAGACGAGAGGTCAGATCAGCGGACGACGACGAAGTTTCTGCGCTTCGAAATGCGAAGTGTGGTGCGATGCCGATTGCGCGAAGGATGTTGAAGCTTAGCTAGAAGCTTCGTTTCGTTTGATCTCGGAGAAGCTTGCTCGTTATGGCAGATGCGTGCTGTTTGCAATTTGCAACGTGTACAGTTGATGTGCGAGAGAGAGATGGTGGAGATACTTCTAATCTCAGAAGACCAAATTCGGCTTTCTTCCGTGTGGCTTAATTGTTTGTTGAGCTGCTCGCAAAGCTTCGTCGTATCTCACAAAGGTTAGGTATGGTAGTAAGCACGTACGTAGCACGTTGCCTTTTGCGCGCGCGGCGGGATCTTAGTGCCGGCCGAGAGCTGGGCTGTGCTGGCTGACACTGCTGGCTGCCAGAGGTCCCCAGTTGGCTGCTGCTGCACTAAAAATGATCCGAGACCCGGTGATTGGGTCCTGGCCTCCTGGGCGTGCCTGAAATCGATGGGCAGCCAACGCGCAAGGCTCAACGAGGCCGAAAGGCAGAGAGCAGGGGTCGCAAGTCAATCGGCCGGGTCAACATCAAAAATGTCTGATGAGGATGGGTCGTTTCGCTGGGCAGCTTTTCTTCCGAAACAGCTTCCCAAACACGCACAGGCGCCTGATCTCAGCAGCAGCCGTATAGAAGGCCCAAACTTCAATGATAGAGCTGCCAATAAGTAATTACATCTGCAAATCACTTGTGCGCCAATCGTACATAGTATATATATATACCTGCTATTGGTGAGAGAATGTGTGTACATAGCAGGCAGCGACTTAGCGGCCACTATAGTTTACGTACGATGGGTTACGCGGCAACTAGCTGAGCAGCCTCCACTAGAGGCAACACGATCCAGCGCATCGCATTACAATGTCAAGTCAAAACCATTGACACCCGCAAAATGAAAACCTCAAGCGTCGTCCTTGGTATGCAAATGTGTGGTGTATATCCACCTCATGTGCCTAGCATATCAATTCCCGCGTCCTTGAATCGGCGGCCTCCGCACCATTGTAGCGATACCACCCCTCTAGACCAGACAGAACGGACCTAGTCAAGTCCACCCCTATCATACCAGCTTGTCTGGATCCTCCTATCACTCGACGTTCCTAATAAACCAGCTTGAAGAGGTCGTTGAACACGAACGGACCTGTTCCGTCCGAGAAGATCTGGAAGACCTGAGTGAAGTTAAGGGGGTTGCTTTCGCCGTCGGTCTAGAACATAGGGTCAAAAGGTTAGTCGGCGGTCACGCCAAGAGCTAGAAAGAAGGGCATGCGAGGGGTTCGTACAATAAGCTGTCCAGTGACGAGGATTAGGGCGCCATTGTTGTTATTGGGCTGCACATCACAAGTCGACACCGCGTGCTTGACCGTTTGGAAGGGTAGTCCCTGGTTTTGTGCCCATCAGCTTCCATCATCCAGTGCCGCAGAGAGGGGTGTAAGTAGCCTTACCACAAGCTTCGCAACGATATTCTCAACACCAAGAACTTGGTCGCTCTCGAATGTCAACATCGACGCGGGTCTCTGGCATTCTTGTCAGCCTCTTTGAAGTGGCGCTTCCATATGGACGTCCTCGGGGATCAGGGTGGGGGATCGCATACGTAGAATTTGGCGAGGTCTGCGCGGTTGCCATCGAAAGTGCTGTAGTACTCTTGAGTAAATTGGGCTAAATGAACGAGCAAAGAGCGCAGTTAGATCTTAAATCCAGCATCTTGGAGACTTGTTCTTCCCCGAGTAACCCGGTCCTCTCTAGTATATGTTGTTCTGGGCAATTCCACTCACTTGCGAAAGCTTGAATGTCTGTCGTTCGTTGGTTAGCGATCGGTCGGCGAATGGTCGGATAGCGGGGTTATGCGACGCTGGAAGGACGACTTACCGGCCATCTTGATCAAATACTGCTTGATGAAAGCTGCAAAAAGACGTGTTGTATGCGAAAGAGCGCTGGACAGGAAGACAGTCTGCTTAAATACTTGACAGCTCGGGTGAGGGTGGTGGTGTGGGTTGTTCTACTCCGAAGTTTGTAGATAGATACCCAAGGAAGGCAGAAGCGCAAAAGCAATGGTGGGGTTAATTTCGGCCTCAGGTCCCCGGTCGCTTAAGGTGGTCCGGGCAGAGTGAGGGGGCACGGGTGGATTATGTAATACAGAACTGCAGCGTAAATAAAATCTTTGCAGACTGAATTGATTCCTACTTTTTTTCTTTCTCTATGAGCCGCAAGACACACAGCGGCGGCAGCATTGCAGGTTAGTCACGATACCTTTATACCTCCTTCCTTTTGTTTTGTCTTGTTTGATGACACACACTTCCATTAAGAACGGCCAACTGAATCCCCATGTTGATTAACTTATTATATCAAGCTCAACAGTCTGACTGTCCTTGCTCATGCACACTTTTACGGTCCGCTCTGTTTGTACACAAGCTAACCGTCCTTGAGATCCAGACACGTTTCCTCGTCACGATGGGCATGTGACAGTCGTATTTGGCTTCACTCTGGTGCAATCTTTGGTACGGAGTGTGGGGGTTGTTGCGTCTTTGCCAGGTGCTTGTCTCTCCTATGGATTAGTTCCTGTCAGGAATGAAGACATCCTCAATTGGTTGTATCCCGAGTTAGATAGCATGAATCGTCACAATCGATCATACCAAATCCACCCGTCTACCACCCCGCTGGCCGTGTCTCTCCATTCAATGCCAACCTTGCTGACTCTCCCATCCACACCAATTCTAAACTCGACCGCCGCGATGCCATCTATCGCCATGTTTCCCGGTGCTTTAAGGGAGGTAGAGTACAAGACCCAGTACTCCCCCGACACATGTTCTAGTTCCACCTTGTTCTGCCACGTAAACTCTGACCTCTCGCTCCTCAACGTCTTCCCATCCTCCCCCAGTGTGAGCGTCAAGTTCTGATATCCCGGATGATAATATGTCCCAGCATAACTCTCCAGTTTTAGTGCCGACTGTGTTTTATTTTCTTCCTTATAATCCGGATACAATATTTCCACCGCATGGTCGATTTTAAATTGCAAGTCGTCAATAAAACCCTCCCACCTGTTTTTTTGTTTTCCATTAGCAACCCCTTTTTCTTTTTTTTTTCTTGCTCTTTTTCTTCGATGTTGGTGACTTACTTGGCTTCCCAATTGTACCTCTCCTCCTCAGGTATTCCCAGTTTCTCATCCACCAATTTCCACAGCAGTATTTCCCCGGCGGCGTTACTGCTGATAGCCGTGTTCCCCAACGTAACCACTCCGTAGTTGTCATCCGGGAAAAAGTACACCTCAGCCCCATACGCCTCCATCCCACCACTGTGCGTAAACACCCTGTGCCCTTTGTAAGAAGCCACAAACCACCCGCTCGCGTACATCTGCGGTACATCGTACGCCCCTCTGCCAGACCCAACTATCATCTTTGGCCTTTTCAGCTCCTCATGAACTCCCTTGCCCAACGGCTCACTTTCCCTGAGTAAACACTGTATCCATTTAGCGTAGTCGTTGACACTCGAAATGACAGCCCCAGCACCAGAAACCTCTTGTAACCCCATCGGTGGTATCTCTTTATACACCCCTTGTTTTCCCCCTTCTGTTCCTCCATCTCTTTTCTCCCGAAACTTTCTCCCTTTCTTTCCCTTTCCTTTTTCTCCTTCTCCCTTATACCCCCCTTTCTCCCCTTCTCTGTTTCCCCCTCCATTTCCCCCTTCCTTACCCCCTTCATCCCCCTTTTGTCCGTCCTCGTCCCCATCCAACCCGGACCGATCCTCCGACCAATAATACCCCGTCGCCAGTTCCCCCGTTTCCATTGCTTCTTCCAAACTAAGATACGTACTGCCCATCTTCAACGGCCCCCAAATCATATCCCTCATCGTGTCCCCCAACCACTCCCCCGTCAACTTTTCCACGCAGTGCGACAAAACGGCAAACATGACGTTGCAATACTGATACTTGACCCTCGGCTCTTCAGCCATCGGCATGTACCGTAAACTCCTCACCACATCCTGTATGGTGGCGTCATGTCGTTCCGGGCCAGATCCGTAGAACCGTGCCAGCGAAAAATCGTGCCTGGACAGTCCAGTCCTATGGCAGACGGCATCTTCTAGGGTTAGATGGGCCGTCGCCCACGCGTTATCGTCGTTGGATAGGAGGAAGTCTGCCGGGAGGATATCTGCTATTTTCGTCTTCCAACTCAGCCCACTTCCCGACCCCCCTTTATCCCGTCGTTTCGGCTCCGTCTGTGCCCGCCGGGAGTTGGGTTGATTGGGCTGTGGTGCGTCATGCGCATCTAGCGACCCCTTTTGTTGTGTATCAGGGTTATTATTAATAATACCTTGTGAGCTGGTGGGTAATAAGGGGGTTCCAGCCTCGACAAGTATGCCCAACACCGCCGCAGTAAACGCCTTGGTCGTGCTCCCCGCGTAAAACAAGGTATCTCCCGTTACTGGTTTGTTATCCGGTATTAACGTGGCCATCCCGAACCCCTACTCACATCACATCAGGTTACAACTGTTTTAGGATGAAAGGGGAAGAGAAGGGGGGGGGGGGGGGGGGAATACCTGAGAAACAACATGATCACCGTCGACGACAGCTATAGCCAGACCGGGGACGTGCCATTTCTCGAGTGTTTCCTTTGCCAACTTCTCAAAGTCTGCCGTAAATGGAGACCTCCATTCCGTACCCCCCCCATCACTACTTGTGGTGTTCCCGCTGGACGATGGCATTTGCGTGTCACTGTCGGATGGCATTAGGTTGAGATAGTGGACAGGAGTATCTCAAGGTGTTGTTGAAAGAATGCACAGCGGGTAATTAACTAACAAGAGAGGTGAAATTCTCGTGGTATACTAAAATCATATGAACTATCAACAACAACAACAACAACAACAACAGAGAAGGATTGGCGTGGGTCGTAGTTACCTTGTCTGCAAGGTTGCATCTACATACTAAAAGCAAAGCACCTTCGAGCGGCGGGGTAAAGAAAAAAAGGTCAGGACGGAGGGGTAGTATGTAAACTGCACAATCAGTTACGCATTTGATTATTATACAACCTTCATTTCCACTGAACATGCAGGTATCTTAAATAGGTGCGAGGATCAGAAAGACCATCAGTATGTTGCTAGATATTAATTGCAGGTCAGCATTGTCTGACAGGGGTGAACTTATAGCGAATACAAAACGAACCTGTCACAAAAGCGACACCGAGAGCAGCACGCGCAAATAGCTTTGCAAAGCTTCATCTTGATAGTGAGCCCTCCAAAATACCCAGGCAGTGGGACATAAGTGTGGTTCATGTATCATGTGAAGAAACTGCAAAGGTGTTTGTTTGTGTGTACGAATGGTTCGGTCACGAATAACGTCAAGGACACCGAGCAGCGCACAACATCCTCTTATTACTTAACATACGCTGCAATGTTGTTTATTTGTTCCGAGTCGTTCGTCTACAAAAAAGTTATGTGAGATGCTACTCGAGATATATATATATATATATATGGGCTATCACCTTAGTTCACCTAACCTAGCCCCCATGATCAACAATCACATGTTCGTGGTACTTTGACTACTACTACTACTACTCAAATCAACGACGCTGCTGCTCCATATCATCATCCAACAACAATAACAACATCATCATCATCCGTCCCTCCACACCTTATATCTCTCTACAAAGTTTCCTTGCAGAGATTGTAGACCACACAATACATAGCTTTGACATGTAGTATAACTCATCCAAGTCTCTTGCCCACTTCTGACATGTTTGCCTCTGGTGTAACCCGTTTCAAATCCCTCAATGTCCCCCCTCCCTCCTCCGACAGATATAACAGAGAGTTGTATGACCGCGATTCCTCTGATCATTTGCGAGTGAACCCAGCCAGGCCTCCCGTCTATTTTCCCGAGAGGTATGTGTGTATAGTTTGATCGTTTTCTTTCCGTGCCGGACGCCGAAACACAGACATAGTCAAGGCAACCTAACTTTTTCCTTCACATATAATACTTTATGACATGTACTGTCCATTCCCACCAAATTCGTATCCAGCGAAGCTTGACACACCACCGCAGATCATATGCCCACCGAAGAAGTAGGCCACCTGCTAGATAAGATGGACTGATCAAGCCCGCCAGACACAAATTCAGTAGTAAATGTGTCATAGCTCCTCCTCGATTATCTCCTCCTTCACGATCGGCGGCGTAGGCTCCGGCTTGTACTGAGCCGCCTGAGCAGCCTCTGCCTTTGCGAGTACATCGCCGAGAGCCGGGGGGAAGCTGCTTCCGCCCGGCCGGGTAGGGTCGCCGAGGCCGCCGACTTCGCTGATGCTGGGCCGCGCCTTCTTCAGCGGACTGCCAATGATGCTATCCTCGGGCAGGCTCTTCCCGAACAGACCACCAGGAGTGCTTGTTGACGCACCAGGGATGGGCTTGGCACCCTCCGGAGGGGTTTCCTCTCTGGCCGAGGGCGCGGCGCTGGGCGATTTTCTGGAGCTCGTAGCACTCTCCGGTTCTGCCGAGTGCGCTCTCTTCAGCTAAATTTGAGGACACGTATTAGCCAAATTGGATGTAACGTTATGGAGAGACACATAAAACATACCCGAATGCGATTCACACCGTCAGCCAACTCGCCAGTGAACTTGGCGTCCTCAGGGCCGAGTTTCGTCTTGTCATATTTCGTGTCGACCTCCTCCATCTTGCTGAGAACCTCGTCGACCTCGTCATCGTCATCATCGTCATCGCTGTCCTCATCCATGGCTCCCACGAGGCCACCGTTGCTCTTCCTGCGAGACTTTCGCCGTCCCGATGACTGCTTCGCGTCGTGATCACGGAACGTCGAGAACCCCACGGTTCCGGTCGTCTTGAGCTGCCCAAGGTTGGAGAAGTCGAGCTGGCCAGACCGTCGCTTGATAGCAGCCGGAGTCGTCGACTGAGGCTTTGGGGGGGCCATGACGCCCATCTTCTGGAGTTGGCCTATCGACTCGGGTTAGCAGGCGTTCAGGAGTAAAGCGGTCAAAAGGGAGGCTTACGCTCGCCACGGTAGAAAAAGGTAAAAATGGCATATGGTTTGTCGGGCCCGTCGATGCCTGTTACAGTCTGCGTGCTTATCGTCTTCGGATCAAGCGTCTTGGGCTTAGCAAAACTAGTGGTATGCTCAACATTGGCGTCGACCCCGTTGCTCTTGTCACCACCCTCAAACTCGTCGTCATCGTCGTGCGCATCGAACTGCGGCGAGTATTCTCCCTTCTTGATCTCGCCTGATGCTATCACCCGAAACATGGCGACCTTGATCTGGCCCGTAGCCTCGGGAGGCTCGTCGTCGTCCGAAGAGGACAGGGAGTCATCGTCTTCGAGAGCCTCGAGAGGGGACTCCTCGGTGCCATATCTGAGGGTGCTCTGTGACTTCTTTGACTTCTCCACGTCCATGCCAGCGCTGCCCTCCTCGCCGGCCTTTTGCCGCCTCCTGCGCTTCTCAAACTTCTGTCTCCGACGCTCGAGCTTCTCTGCAGCGTCGTGTCCCTGCAGATCCAGGCCATTCAGCCATTTTTCCAGACCGACCTCGCGGAACAGAAACTCTCGCTCGGCCAGACCGCCGCCCTCCGATTCCGGTACCTGGACCCATCTGCTATTGACCCAAGTCTCCTCTCCGGGGCGCAGTAGCGTGGCAACCTCCTCCTTCACTCTGCCGTCAAAGTAGATGTACGCCGCGATGGTCTCGTTCTCGCTGTTGGTCATGGGGATGTAGGGGCTGACGACGCCATGGTATTTGCCCCGCTCTCCAGTGCTCGACGGCAGAGAACCGACAAACTGGGGCTTCGGATAGGGGTTGTTCTCGGTCGCACGGGGCGTCGAGTAGGGTATCGCCAGGCCGGGGGTGAGCAGTGTAATCGAGATGGCGAATTTCGCAGCCTCGGGCTTGTTGGATTCCAGGTTCACCTGCGGTTGTGGGACCGGAATATAGGTATTGATCCGCGAGACTCGGGATTGCTTCTGGATGCCGAACTCGGGCAGCGGCGCTCCATTCGCATGGATGCTCACCGCGATGCCCTTGAAGCAGGGCATTGTTGCTAACTAAGGAGTTGGAATTTCTCTTCTATTGGTTCTTTGATACGTGTGCTATACCGAATTGCGGCGGAATGATAGGTAAAGAGAGCGTGACTGTTGGGTTATTCGCTTGGGTGGCCGTTTTTGTTGCGTAAAAGCAGGAGAGATACTGGATGTGAATATTGTCGAGTCACGTCAGAGGTAGCTGCTGCTGCTAGTGATTAGCTGCGGGCAGAGCTATTGCGTCGTGATACGGACGGCGATCGTATCGGGAATCTGCAGCTGTGCTTGTCACGAGCAGTCGCAAAGCAGTGGGCGAAAGTAGGTCACGTCGAGTGAAGGCGGAGGGCCATGTGTGGAGAGGAGGTTTAAGTGTGCTGCATGTGCGATGTACGGACAAGGGATGTTCCAAAGCACTAGGTCCAGGTCGGGCAGGTTTGTAGTAGCAGAGCCAACGCAAAAACCTAAGCCATCAAACAAAACAAGAGGTTCTGCTGTCGTCGCTGTCACCCCGCTACTATTGGTGAAGAAGCGTGCGCCTGGCCTCCGTTTGGCTCACCGTCAATTTTAGGAATTATGAGGCTGAACGAAGTCGGAAGCAAGGCAAGGCAGGTTCGGAAGTGGAGATGTGCTCGCTGTCTGCCCTGCCAGAGGTGGCGGTCGAGTCAACGCACAGGCCATCCCATCCATCCCGTTGAGGAGTGAATTGGGTGCAGTCTCCGCATTTGCTTTTTAGCGGACCTCGTGCGTTTACCGGCGGGCGGTCGGGCGGGCACTGAGCGACAAGTCACACTCAAAGAGACAAGTCACCGAGACAAGTCACAGACAGACAGGGGGGGAAGCTGTGTGCTGGCGGGACAAGTTGGCGGTGGACAACCAAGACACTGATGACTCGCGCAACTGCCACATTCATTTCTGTCTGATTAAGGGTGAAAGACAGCTCATTAGGATGTTTTGAAACATGACGTTTGGGCTTCATTGTTAGCGATTACAGTGAGCATCCCGCCGTTTCAGGCGCTCCGCTGTCTTCCATACCCAGTGAGCTGCGAGTGAGCGCCCACTAAATAAGGATTCCCGCGGGGCATCTAGCAACTGTTGGACATGAGCTTCAACTTAGATGCCAGTGACTAGTGATAGTGAACGGTAGGTAGCTTACCGTCCCAGCTGCAACTGGGAGTAACGGTCACGACTACAACACGCAGTGTCTTCACTAAACAGAAACGCATCCCAGTCGCGTGATCCTACGTGATTTAGCTCCTTGATGGGCAAGCAACACGAAATTCCATGTCCAGAGACTGCAAGTGATGGGATAGTGTGAGGTTCGGTAAAAGCGATAACTCCGTGAGGCTTCTCGCTATTGTACCTGTGTAAGTGTACCCATGACCGTATATTGCATCATTCGGAAGAAACAAAAGTGAAAACCGAAAACAATGACGTTCATGTTATCCCAGTAAACCTTGGGTATCGTCACCCGGCCGACCCTTCTATGAGCAAACCCCGCAATACAACGCCAAACTCCTCTACACAAGACATGCCTTCCTCGATCAGAAATTATCATGCTGCCAGCGCACCTCCCCTATCCAAAGCCTTGAAACCCATTGTTACCCCTGTTAAGAGGGCCGTCTTCCAGACAATCTCCTCCTAGCCCCCTCCCGAGAGAGATGATCAGAGTACCCACTGGTCCCAATGCCCGAGTCTCTGAATCCTTCAGTTGCGATTTCATCATCCTCATCGTCCGCCTCAGCTCCCACAGCCGGTACCTCTGCCAACGCCGTGGTTCCCTCGACCCCTTCTTCAGTCTTCACCCTTCCTTCGTATCTCAACGGGGGTTGTTTGCTGGTGGAGGGGAACGTCCGTTCCGTATCCGACATCTCTTCCTCCCCTTTTATTATTCGTCTCCCCGTTCCTTTTTCTCCCCCCTTGATCCCCACTTTATCCCCCGAACCTTCTCCCCCTCCAACACCCCCCAACACCAACATCAAAGCTCCCCACGCAGCAGCCATGAACACCACCTCCAACCCCCAGAAGGCACCCGTAAACACCATAAACGACGCCAGCCAGTGATTGTACATCACCCACCTAAGTCCCGACAGCTGCGCCGTTAGTGTAACCTCGGTTTTATAAACCTGTAGATTCTGCCCCGCCTGCACCTCCAGCACCAATGACCCCGGGAGTTTACCTCCCCTAGGAAACGTCAACCTCTCCGCCATCGGCACCACGAGCGTCTCCGTCTCCGAGTGTGGAAACAGTATATGGTAGCCCAGAAACAGCACCCTGCTCGCCGTGCTAACCATCGGGTCTGTATACGGCATGATCGCCGGTCTGGTCGATGTATACAACACATCCCACCCTTCACTCAGTATCTTCTGCACGTCCATCCCCGGACGCTGTGGTATCGTAGGGTACAGCAGATGTAACGCGAGCATAAAGTTCCCCCTCTCCAGATTCGGCGGCGACCTCGGAAGGGTCAGAGAGACGGAGATGTCGTAGGCTTGCAGATCCTTCATCCTCCCACTGCTGCTGGTGTAGGGTGGATGGAGGGAGGCGATGCCGTAGGGGTGCGTTCCGTACCCGTACTGCAAATGCACCGGCACGGTGGTGACCTGGTCCGGCAGGTAATTATGATAAAACAGCAGATACCCCAACACCGCAAACCCGTACAACACCACCGACGCAACCGTTATGAGCACCGTGTTCAGCAGGGTCCGCTGCGCAGTCTTGGAGGTCAGCGCCCGCAACGTCGACCGCCCCAGGGATTCGGCGCGCGCCGCGCAGGTTTGTACCACGTCCTTTTACATACAACATACGTCAACACCTCTTCCATTTTTGTGCATTACTTTCATCCTTTGGTGGGGGGAAGAGAATGATGGGAGCTTTACCATCGCGACAGACGAAGTTGATCGGTTACTTGGTGGTGATCATTGGTAATCGGTCGGAGGTCGAAACGGCGAACGAGATAAACGGCCGAGGTGGGCAGCTCGTGTGCAACGGATGGTTTGCGACTATCGCGCGTTGGAGCTGTTACGAGGCTCGCGCATGTAGGTTTGAAGCTATTGGAGCGTCTCTCTTGACGTTAGATGCTAGTCGGTGATGGTGTTCATCGGTGGGACGTATGTTGAACGGCGTCGTGTGCAAAACGGATGGAAGCTAGGGATGGGTTGCGCTGCAAATGTTCTGGCCTTGGAGCTGTTGGCGAAAGCTCGTGAATGTGGGGTTAACTGGGTAAACAGCTTATCTGTGCAGTTAGGTGCATTGACGTCAGTGATCCAGCCTTGAGTTCTCAGCCTAGTTAGCACAGGGGCAAAACGTTAGATGGTCTGACACTTCCAATCCTTCTCTACAGACTACAACTTCGCGAGAGACTTTACATTAGACGATTTACGATTACTTATGAAGTGCCCCATGTTTCACAGTACCACAAGGTCACATATTTTCAGTAGAGAGTATATATGACATTCAATTTCCATTCAATTTCCTTGCATTCAGCTCGCTACCATACAAAACTTCTCTGGGTACATGACACATCACTTGACGCTCCACGCTTCACATGCATAACATCTCGTTTATCCAGACAGACAGACATAAAAGAGTCATTATAGAAAAGGGCACATCTTACCACAAACTCCCTTGAATGCTAGGCTATGTCGCAAGCGCAAATTCGCATCATAAGCAGCTAACAGCAGCCGGCACACGGGTCCAGTCCAGCGTCTAACAAGGCTGCAAGTAATTGCTAGGGACCAGCCCGACCTGTCCGTTTCCTCCCTGGACCGTAGCCTCCCACCAGCCATCATCCTGATGTCGGATGACGGCCAGCATGTCTCCCTTGGCGAAGCCGAGCTCTTCGGGAATCGCTGCCTGGTACATGTACATCGCTCGAGCTAAACACACGCCACCACACATTAGCTTGCTGATTTCCCCACTACATTATTCGTAGACCAAAGGGGACTTACCAAAATGCATGATAGGACGACCGTCTCTCGTGAACCTGTTCGGGTCAGGCGCAGCGCTCTTGCTTCGCTGTCTCGAACCCGAAGACACAGACGCGGGCTGTACCGCTCCAGGGCCCTCATAAAAGCTCATTGCGTTGCTGTTCGAGCTCGTGCCTGGTCGAGCACTGGTGTTGCTACCGTGTCGACCTCTCTGAGAACCACCGTAGATGCTGCGATTGTCATCTCCACCTCCCACCGGAGCAAGCTGAACTGCCATGTTCATATCCATGCTACTTCCCGGGCGGTGGCCGCTCACACTGCTTCCCGGACGTTGCCCATACGGATCACCTCTCGAACCACCATATGAATCACCACCCCTGGAACCACCATATGAATCGCCACCTCGAGAACTGCCGTAAGGTGATGGCGACGCCGTCCTCTGCATGTCGTGCATAACACCTGGAGACTGATCCCGGCGGTTGTAACTCCCGTAGCTCTGGGTCGAGTCTCGTTTTTGAGGTGTCATGGCCATTTGGGACGACGTCGAGCCGCCGCGCTGGTGCTGGTAGTCCCTACTAGCGATGTAGGGATTGGGCGAAGGGGATCTGTGCCGCGTACCTAAACTATAATGCTGAGGATCTGCCCTTGAACCTGGGCGCGGAGATGTGTTTCTAGGCGGGGCTGGAGATGCCGCTCTCGGCATTTGCATCTCGTTTCCTCGGGTGGCCGGGCGCGACGACATGGATCCATGAGACGCATGACCTCCGTAATTGCCCGAGCCGGGTCTCTCAGCCGTGTTGTTGAACATGCTACGCGTCTGTTGCTGGAACTTCTCTGACGATGCCTTCATAGCCTTGGACGTGACCGCAGGCGGAGGAACGCCCAATCTCTGCACCGGTGCCACCTGCTGGTCATACGACGGCGGAGGCGTTCCGCGCATTCCAGATGAAACGACTCCCTGGTTGCTGCCCGGAGCTGGCACGGATCGCGAGAGGGGATTAACAGCACCCGGTGCGGGCGTCGAGATGCCGTGGTAGTGGTCAGCTGACATCCGGACTGACGAGTGCTTTCCGACCGAGTTCGTCACGCCCTTCAGCTCGGCTAGAGCCAGTGCAATCGGATCGTCCTCTGGAGGGGGCTGTGCGGCTTTTTGTTTCTTTCTGTCGCTGGCATCGACCGGGAACACGTTTTGCCCGACGTTGAGGGCCAGGCTCGCGTTGGCTGCGATCGGGTCTGGGCTCGCAGCCCGCTCCGAGGTCATGATGTTCGTCTGGCTATTCTCCCTAGGTCTGCTCTGGTTGTTCGAAGGATGCCACGTGTTCCTGTTGTTGGGTTGGAGCTCCTTGTTGCTCTTCCGTCTGAATGGGCTGTGGTTCTGGAAGAAGCCGCTCTTCTTCTTGAGCACCTTCTTGTCCACTTGCTGAGGAGCAGGGGCAGGAGCAGGAGAAGGCGGCTCTTGCTTCACGGGGGAGATGGGCGGTTCTTGACTCGAGAAAGAGGTCTCGCTGTGCGAATCTCTACTAGAGGGTCGCGCAGACGAGGGCGCCGTGCTCAAGTCTGAACCGGCGGGCCTGCAGAGCATAGTCATGCCGTCCATCGGGTACGGATCGTGGGGAACAGGGGCAAACTCTGTCGGATCATAGTCCAGGTTGTTTGCTCGAGGGGGCTGGTATCCTCGGGGTGGCTGCTGTCTTTGGCGCTGGGGCTCCTGCTGCTGTTGCTGTGGAATCACTGGTGTCTTTTGTGGCGTCGCGGACGTTTCTCGACTTGGGGGTGCAGCGGATTTGGCGTGGCCGAGGTTTTGAGCAAGAGCCGAGTTCGGGTCATGATGCGATTCATATGTCGAAGGCTGTGGCGAGGACGAGCGGAATGCTGGATTGATACTCCTGGGAAACTGCGCTACTGAGTAGCTCTCGTCCTCGGACGCTTCAGACTGCGAGTCAATGTCGCCGCGACAGAAGTTGATGTACTTGGGTGGGTCTGGAATTTCCTGGCCGGTGCCCTTCTCCTGGATGAAGGTTACAATGTCCTTCTCAACCTCCATCTTCTCGAGAGACAGCCGGATCTTCTCGCACGATGCGTCGTCGCTAACGCACACAGTCGACGCGATGTTGGCAAAGGTCCACAGACTGCTCTTGGTGAAGTCGAGACGCTCCTCCTCGAGGTCCTGGAACTTGTCGGCGGCAGCCTTCCACTCTCGGTTCCAGCGGGCGGTCGTCTCCTCCAGTGCCTTGACCGCTGCCTCGTACTCAGCGTTGGATGTCGCCAGGCTGATCTGCGTCTTTTCGAGCTTGGCCTTGTTCTTTCTCTCCTCCTGGCCCATGACCATGTGGCCCTGTGCGAGATATCCCTTGATCTTCAAGCATTCTTGTTCGTATCGGTCGCGCGTCTGTCGGCTTGTTAGCAACCGTTATGGTCCCCCGATCCCATCTATCCGGTCTACTGACCTTGTTGACCAGCTGAGTCTGTTGTATCTTGGTCTTGAGCAGTTTCTCGACTGTGTTCTGCACGATCTTGCGTCTCTCCTTCATCCCCCCAGCGAAGGCAGCAAGCGGCTCTTCCAACTCGCTCTTCATCTGCTGAGCATTGTTCTGGTGCTGCTTGCCCATAGCTTCAACCTCCCCGCGGACTATATCGAGCGAGTTCTTGAGTGTCCCCGACTCCTGAGAGCCGAGCGCCTTGCGAGACAGCGACAGGAGCTTCCGTGAGTATTCATCTTCGATCGATGCTCGGGCTGTCACATTGCCAATCAATTAGCATAGCGTCAGGGAAGTTGAGGGTAGCAATGGGCCGGACATACCACTGTAGAAAGACCGTAGCTCATCACAAGTCTGTTTCGCCGCGTGCATGCGCTCGAGAAGAGGACCTACACCGGCGTCATCTTTGCCCCAAAAGTTGTTGGCGACTGCACCGCTCTGTGGTTAGCTGTGCGCGTCCTCTTCTGCCAATGCCCCGTGTGCTGCAGTGCTTACAGGAAAGGGCTACCGCAGGCCCTTCATTAGCTGGCGACATTGCGCCTTCTCAGAGCTTCACTCTATTCCTTTGTTCCTGCCTCTGGATTGACAACAACAATGCTAGAATCTAGCCCCGATGCGGGCTGTAGTTCTCGTAGTGAAAGAAGTCAATTGTCAATTAACGCGAGCTTGCGCGACAAAGAAACACGTCGTAAAGCGGAGTACGTATATAATCGATAGTATCTCGGTTGGAATGTAGTGTGGGTGGGAATAAAGAGGTTCTGGACCAGGGTCACAATGCTGTGCCGATTGTTGACTTTTTGGCTGCTCCTGCCTTTGGAGCTGGTTGCGCCGGGCAACGCGCCGGGCGCTAAGATCAAGGTGCCAAGCGTCCCGCATGCGACCCGCCTGAAAAAGGGTGGGTTCCCCGCGCTGTATGTACATAGCTAGCCGCTGTCTCGTGGACGCTTTCCCATTGGGGCTTTCCTACCATTACGCTTGACCGTCTTTTCGTGCTTCAAGATGCCAGTCTGGCAAAATGAGACGTGTTTGAAGGCGGATGGTCAATTCTTGTCCATGAAGACGAATTGGTCGTTTTGCAGTCTTCTACCGTTACACACTTCAGGCTCCACCTGAACGACTCGCATGCATGAAAGCTGTTCCTATTTCAACGACCACTTATTGACACGAAACTGTAGCGTACCCCACAGCGTGTTGGTGGATAGATGCTTCAAGCGGGACTTCCAATGACAGATCCTCTTCGCTGCTTGGCAAGATAAGAGCTTCTTAGCTCTACAGATACAAATCGAGGGCCCATATGACGAAGAACAAGTATAAAAGAACCGGAAAGCTTTGGTAGTTACAAGAGACTTCTCTTATGCCCTTGGCCTGCTACTCCTTCCGCCGTAGATTGAGTATGTTATCGAGAGGAAGCAACCCTTTCGCTCCCCAGCCAGATGGCCCGTGGTCGACTTCTGGCCGGACTGCGACGTACCAAGCCCAGGCTCTCCTGTCCAGCTCAGTGGCCGTTAGGTGGTCGGCCCAGCTGTCATAGACGAGTCTGAGAGCACCCAGCAGAAGGCCGAGGTTTTCTTCCTTCTCCGCGTCCACTGCCTTCAGTGTCTTCTTCGGGGATTTACCAGTTGCTGATGTTTCTGCCGGGGGTGCCGTGGGGAACGCCTTGAGTAGATAGCTCCTGGCAGCCTCGGGTCTATGGATCTGCATGCCAACCACACTACCCCCCCCTCTCGCATTACCAGTAGTAGTGGGTGGTTTGCCTGATCTCATTCCCTCGAGGTCCAGCCCCCAGACGGCTTCCCCTCCCAGTGCCACCTCGTGCCCCGTCTTTCTCAGCCGCTCGCTCAGCGCGCTGGTGACACAGTTTCTCATCAGCCGCCATCGATCCGGCCCCAGCATCACGCCGCCAAACCACCGCGTCAGCACGACCAGCGTGTCGACAGCTCCCATCTCCCTCATGATGCGCAGCATAAGTTCCCCGCAGCCCGTCTCGCCGTCATCGAAACTCTCCTCACGAATATGGTTTCCACCTTCCCGCGGTCTTAGGCGGTAGGCCCAGGCGTTATGCGTAGCAGTCTTGAGGTTCGGGTTCGCATTTAGTAGCTCCCGAATGAGAATCTGTCTCTGGCCCGGCTCGCTGATATGTGTCGCTCGGGCAATGAACGTCGATTTCTTCAATGAAATCGGTTGGCTCGCCGCCCAGCTGCTCGTAGGCGTAGGCTCGAATGTCACCGTAGCCGATGATGACTGCGTCTCAGGCTGAGTCTCGCTCTCAATCTTCACCTCGGCATCATCTCCCTCCTGCTTCAACTGGCTGCCGACCTCCTCTTCGCCCTTCCATTCATACCCGCTCCTTTTCAGTACAGCCACTTCTCTTCCCATAACTCTTACTCTCGGCTGCCCCTCGCCCCAACCTTCCTCATCCGCGCTCGGTCCCTTCTCCTTTCCCAGGCTCACAGCCTTCGTCCTCGAATTGGCACTGACGACAGCTTGTGCGAGACTCAGTCGACTTGATAACGGCTGCTCGGGCATCGTATATCGCAAGAGATCAACCGCAAATGCTAACACCAGTGGTGCCCGGTTGGTTTCGATAACTGTCCCCGCTATTTTCTCTTCATCAAGACAGAGGGGAAGTTCAAGAGACGCTTCCAGTTCTTGAGGGGTCATCTCAAGCGGACCGCCGTGCATGAAGCCGTCGTCATACTTGGCTCGTTTTGACGATGAAGCAGAAGGGGCGGGAGTAGCACGTTTGGAGGGGGTGCCCCCGGTGCCGCCTCGTTTAACAGCGGCCTTGCAAGCTGACTGCAACGCCCGCGCCGCCTTGTCATCTTTGATTGCCCCTTCGACAGTCTTTAGAGGCGCTTCGGCTATCTGTTTGATGCTACTCCGCTTAGAACAGGGTCTAAAAACGGGATGAGGGCGAGCATAATTACCTCCGTAGCTCCACGGCTTGAAGAGCCTTGATCTGTGTCATGGCCTGCATCATGGGCGTTTTGCGACCGACTGTAATCAGTCGCAGCAGTTCTTGGAGATCCTGCTGCGAAGCCATTTTGCAATCTTCTCCAGCACTCTCTGACCTTGATTGACTCCTTACTTCTTGTTGCGCCGTTATTAGATGATGGTTTGGCAGCTTATCAATGTGAAGCGGGCTTGGTATCGTGATGTGACGTCGCTGCCGACCGTTCACTCATATCGTTCCTTGGAATCCGGCAAGGACTCCGATAGGCTTAGTGAGGTTGCCGGTCTTGGCGCTACTACTGTGATACCAAGCTCTCGTGACGCCCCGGCAGCTTTCACATGTATCAAGTGAGCAGATAGATAGAATCACGGTTGTTAATGCATTATCGGGCGTCTAAAAAGCAATTCTCAATTTGTACATTGTTGTCATGGTTGCTTGAGAAGTCTTGCAGCTTCGACAACTTAGCTAGTTCTGGCGAATCGGCGGCTTATGTAAGCTTTGTTATCTCACTAAAAATTGGTCTGTGAACTCCTGACTTCTCATATGAGCCAAACTCAACCGGTCACCGCAATCAACGTGCAGCTCATCACGGGGAGGCCGTTAAGAAAGATACAATTTGGAGATGAGGTGACACAAGGTTTGGCGATCCCAACGATGATTTTAAGGATAAATGCACCCACGCGGCTGCGCGTTTGGGGGTCTGCGGCAGTGCCTTCCAATTCCAATTTATCCAGGGCAAGATTATTTCAGCCAACGGGGACGAAGGAAGTCTTCGGGGGTAGCAGACACTCTTATAATTTCTCAGTCTCGACAAGACTGCACGCAAAGAAGGTTCAACCACCCAAACGGCCGGTTAATCCACCCGCACCTCAGATACCGAGCCCTACTCCCAAGATACCACCACGGCCCTCACCATCATCCTCACCACCACAAAAGCCCGAGAGCATAGACACCCTCTTCCAACAACGAAAATGGCCGCTGATCGGCGCTGGTCTAGCAGCTCTGAGTATCGGCCTATACGTCAGTCTGTTGGTCTCCTCTTCCCTCAAAGGCGACCACCAGCATCCCCATGACCACACGCATTCTCACCCTCGCTCCCACGACGGTGAACACGAATTACCGACCGGTCGGCCAGCCGGCGCTCAAACCCTGAACGTCAACCCCGAAAAGGCCCGTCAATCCGCCGAAGCCTTCGACAGAGGTCTGGACGTGCCAGAGTTACTCATGGGCATCAAAGGCCTGCGCAAGAAGCTGGCGGCTCAGGCACGGGGTCACGTCTTGGAGGTAGCCGTCGGCACCGGTCGTAACCTCTCGTACTATGACTGGCAGCTCATCTCTACCAATACCAACACCTCCGCTGAATCTGGCTCCTCCGACGTGGAAGATGCCAAACCCCTTGGAAGTCTCCCCGGGGAGGTCCTCTCTTTCACGGGGGTGGATATATCACCAGACATGATGTCCGTCGCCCGGTCACGCCTTCGTAACGCTGTTCCTGGACTCAAAAAGATTATGCGCCGTGTACGCACGGAACCTTTGCCAGAGGAGGGAGGGACCGTGGTTGATATTCTGGATCATCGAGTACGACTGGTTATGTCGGATGCACAGCAGCCGCTTCCCACGCCAGCGCCAACAGCAACAGAAAAGGGGGGAGCAACGGAGAAGGGGGGAAGGGGGGGATATAACACAATAATCCAGACGTTTGGCCTCTGCAGTGTCTCCGACCCGGTCCAAGTCCTAGCAAACATGGCGTCCGTGCTGCAACCGGATACCGGCCGTATCATGCTGCTGGAGCACGGCAGGGGCTGGTACGACTGGATAAACCAGAAACTGGACGAATACGCGGGGAAACACTTTGAGAAGTACGGGTGCTGGTGGAATCGCGATATCGAGCACCTCGTGCGAGAGGCGGCAAAGAAAGTGCCGGGACTGGAAGTCGTCAAGATCGAGAGGCCGTTACTATTACAGGCCGGGACGACGTTGTTGATCGAGTTGAGGGTTAATAGCCAACAGGGTCAGGAGAAGAAATCACCCCAGCAGCTAGCGAGCTCATGAGAGGACGGACAAGTCGGGCGGGACGTGTGATGTATATATACTTGTAAAATAGCATGTAATAACAGTGAAATAGACGGGAGATTATGTTCCTTTATCAAGTGTTCTCAACTTGAATCCGACCCTCGTTTCTTAAATAAGGTTAACTACACTGAGGACGTCCTACCACCCCGATTCTTAATCTAGCGTCATAGTAAGACCAACCGACAATAAAGTTATCGACAACACACAACAACAGTTATAGTTATGAGCAAGAAGAGAGAAGTTGGTGGTGTTACATTTGTACAAAAGCGTAAGGTAAGAGAAACGTAAGGTATCTTATCTGACCGACCTTCAAGCCCCGTATTCTGCCCGGCATCCGGTTTTATCTTTTTTTTCCCTTTCCCCTTTCAAGCATCTAAAACTTTAGCCAAGCTCGTACAGATCTTTCTCATCTTAAGTAACAAGTAGATTACCAGTCTCTCAACTTTTGTGTTTCCCGTTTCCCTTTTTCGGAGTAGTAGATCCTCAACGTCTAGACGTTGTAATGCAGCCGACACACACAAGAACCTCTTCTAGATGCAAATGAGAAGCGGAGTGACAGACAGAGATGATGATAAGACAGGGGAATCAAAACATCAGCACCAAAATAGCTGAGAAGAGATGAAAAGATGAAAACGCAAATGACCACCCATCAGCCGCCATCAGCAGCAGCAAAACCAAAAAAAAGACAAAAACGCCAGCCCGCCCCAATGATATCCCCCCATGAAACCCATATCAGCTCGATCATAACGCCGTAGTGACCCAGCTTCGTCTATGGGTTAGGAATACAGATGACAACAGAAAAGAAAAAAAAAAAACCCCCGCCTTTTTTGTCCCGCCAAAACCCTCATTAAAGAGATAATAAAAAAGATCATGACGATTTGAAACAACATCATAGTGCGTGTGTCTCTGACACACTGGTCGCCTCCATCGTACAACGTACAACGATGTCAACCCTCCGTTGGACCGACTATCGAGAATCACCTCGTTAATAGTCATTTAGTAGTCCATCAAGCTCCTCTAGCTCAATGTTCTCAGGGCTGCGATCCCAGTCTAGCATGTTGTCCAGCTTCAACCAGTTATCAGTCTCAGCATCTTTCCTGCTGAGGTTAAAAGAGATGGTCGATGGCCGGATGGCAGGACTTGTGACAAACGGGACAGGCGCTGCCGCCATGAGCATCTTGTCACCGAATAGGCTGCTCTCGTCCTTGGCGCCAAAGTCCATGTCCATGCTGAACAACCGTTCGGGTGATTTCGCTGCCGAGAGCAGATCACCGTTTTGCTTCCGCTTCTGGAGGCCGTCGGCAGTCTGCGTGAACTCCTTCTCGTCCTTTTCGAGGGGCGGGGATGCAGCGCGGTGGTTGCGCCCGGATACGCCGGCCCCGTTGGCGGCGTGGTGGTGGAGGAAGTGCGACCCCACCAGGCCGAAGCCGCGTAATGAAAGGGACCCAATGGGGGTGCTGGGCATGGCCACGTCGTCGTCGATGTCGTCGAACTCGGGGCTCGAGAGGTCAACCTCGGGACTCGGGCTGAGCTCCCGCCGCCGCTCTAGATCGGCATCCTCGGAATTGGACGTTGCACTGGATATACTGGGGGAGATGATCGCGCGCGAGTGTGCCAGATGGCCGAGAGTCGCCGCTTGCGCCGGGTCGGGGAGCGGGAGGTGCGGGCAGGTGGTGAGGTAGAAGTAGGTCCGACGCGGGTGCACAGTCTCGAGCTCTTTCGCAAGAGGGCAGGGAGCCAGTGCACTCCAAGAGGAGCGCTTTAGGTAGGTTGCTAACCTGGACGAGATGATGGCGCAAGGATTCGCAGATCTGTAGAGTTGAGATGGTAAGCAAATGCCTTACTAGCGACAGACGGAGATCGCGCCCAATTGCAAGGAGGCTTCCACTTACTGTTGAACAATCTTGAGCTGCTGCATGAGCACAGCGGCGAGCTCCTTGACTAGATGCGGCCGGTTGCCCGTGTTCTGCAGCTGCACAATTACAGCCTCGACAATCTCGTCGTTAATACCCTCGAGGTCAATCGTTTTGGAGACGGCCGCATCGCTCTCCTCTTCCATCTCGACCGATTGTTGCGCGACAGTCGGCGATGGCGGGGGCGTATTCTCAAACTTCATGCTTGCATCGTCGCGCCTCTTGGGAAGACGTTCGTAGGTATGCGCGCTGTCCGCATCTTCGCAGTGCGCCCGTTTTAGCTTCTTGCTAGGATGCACGTCCTCACTTATTGATGAAAGTGTCGGCGATGATGGGGTCATGGTTGCTGATGGTGACGTTGCGCGGGGACTGTTGGTGCTGGTGCTGGTGCTCGTTGGACTCGTGCTGTTTGGAGAAGCTCGATTCGCGGCGGCGGCGGCGGCGGCGGCGGCAGCAGCTCGAGCAGCGTGCGTTACTGGAACATGAATGCCGAGCGAGGGCAGAGACAGTGATTTGCGACGAGTGTTGTACGGCATGATTGCAAACACGGACGGCAGGTACGAGGTGAGGCTGATTTACAAGACGTAACGAAGCTAAACTTTGGCCAGTGCTTTGGCTTTCTTGGTTTCGGTTGAGACAGGAGGTTATGGCAATGATTCTTCATCCGCGCGCCCCGGCAAAAGCGCAAGCAACAACAGCTGATCACAAATTGCAATGCAAGTGAATAACAAAAGCCACCAAACCGTTGTTTAGGGGCAGATTAGAATTAGGTAGTCGACGACGAAGGCGGGAAGGCGAACAGCAAGTGTGGCGGCGGATGGGAGTGTTTGGACCGAGGACGAGACAGGAGACGGGGATGGCGGCGTGAGCAAAGTCGTCGCAGCAAGCAACTTCTTTTTTTTTTTCGCTGCCGTTTGGGGTTGGAAAATGGGCCGGGTGTGTTTTGGGATGATGGAAGGGGGGCGGTCCACGGCTAGAGATGCAAAACCCACCCAAAACCCAGACGGCTCGCCTTCATCATCCCTGTCCTTGCCATCAAAAAAAGGCGGTATGAGTCCACTTATGGAGTCAACCTACCGACGTAGGTGTGGATGCAGTAGCAAGCAGCCGAAAGCAGGCGTGCATTGCAAAGCTGCAGTCAAGCTGCAGGAAGCGCGCAAGAAGGCTGCAAGACGATGCAAAGAGGCTCCAGCAAACTTAATCCAAGCTGGAGCCTGGGCGAGACCCCCATCCGCAAATGCAGGTCGCGAACCTTGCCATGAATGACAAGATTTCGGATCTCGAGGAGCTTTTAGATCGCCATGATTGGCCCAGGCCCTCCCTTGGTCCCCTTCTTCGTTTGCGCCAAAAAAAAGGCCCAATGACGAAAAAAAAGACGAGGGCCAATCTGGATGGAACTCCTCTGCCGCCACACCATGTCCGAGCTTCTCTCGAAGTTAGGGAGAGTCCCTGGCAGTAGCAGCCTGACACCATCATTCTTTCTCCTTTATTACTGCATATCCCTTGCTTTGCTCGGTGGTTTTCTTCACGCATACATGCATTCTTGTTTTCTCATTTACCATACTCCGTATACCCAGTGGAACATGCCCGAGGGATAAACTTCGTCTCCAGGGTCGCCGTCGCCGTTGCTGGTCTGACATCAACATCTCCATATCAAATCACCGACGCCAAAGATAAAGCCATGCTATTTCCTCGAGTAGACTGGTCGACAAGTCCCCTAGGAAAATCGTTGCGTAATGGCCCGCAACAACAAACATCTCCCTGGGAAAGGCCTGAGGGAAAACAAACGGGAGGGTCACTGAGGAGTTCGAATTTTTCTTCTTCCCTTCTTCCCAATCTTTGCTCTCTATTTTTCTCTTCCCGAGGTCGTCAGTACCCCACCCAGAAAAATCGCAGGCTACCCCATGCTCTCTCTCAAGTCCCTTTCGCTCACGCACTGTCAGCTGTTCGTCTCCCTGTTTCCGGAGCAGCGCTTTTCTCGGTTCACAGCAACACCCGGGCTCCAAAAAAATATATTAACCCTTGCATCCCTGTGAAAAACGAGGCGCTAGCTCCTTGCCTACCGGCGAGTGGGGTCCGGAAGAGAGATCGACCAATGATGACGTGCAATTCATACGTGCCCAATTGCTTCTTTCGGCCGGGCCTCTTGCTTCCCGTGGCCGCAGGGGGCCGAGTGAGGTCGCTCGTCACAGACGCCGTGTGTGTTTTGCGCTGCTGCACATTGAGAGGGGATGAAGAACGTGTCATCGAGCTCTTCTCACGATAGGTACTTGGATGCCATGGCTAATCGGGCACCGTTCAAGCGGAGCAACGCGGAGTTGGTTCTACTTTACGAACTACTGTGCCTTACTGTTAGCAGTAGTATACATACAGAACTGGGATTGGGTTGGTGACGTGTGACACGAGCTGCTGCACTGATGCGCAATCCGCACGAATGACAATGATCGACTGCCTGCCCCCCTCAGCCCCCTCACTTTGTCTTGCATCACTTTTGAAGCTTGGGGCTTGTTCTTGCTTCTTTTGGAAAGAAAGTTGGTGGCTGGTCGCGTTTGGTTGGTTGCGCATTCTGGAAAAACGATGCGCGTTGGTTGAAAGCATATGTTCGAATAAACCTGAACCTGCATGCTACCGAGCCTGACCAATGAGTTTTTTTAGCCATTCGCATCCCTGGGATTTTTAAGGCTCACCGCCTTTCTCTTCTATGTCACTTACACGCAGTAAGGCATGAAGACAAGAACGGTGAGAAAAAGCAGAGAAAGCTCCAACGGGGAAAGCAACAATGCAATATCCGTGGAATTACATATGATCAGAGACAAGCCGCTTATCTCACGGATCTTTTAATTGATTCCCGGAAGGTGTGTTGATGTCATGCAGATTGCCGAGTGCACCACCAACACCAACAAACCGTTGCTGACTCGCAACTGCCCAATCACATCGCGTCTCTTACCAACCTCACTTACAGCTAAGAATCAAGATGCAGCTCGTAACAACACCACAATATTATTAGCTCAGAAAATACCCAACACCAACATCAACTTATATCGAGGACACAGCCACCTTCTTGTTGTGATATCTCAGTTACATGAACGCAGCAAAATATGTGCGGCTTTGATCTCTCTAATACTCACCTCCTCATCATGATGTTGGATGCGGCATAATAAACAGCACAGCATGTAAATATAGTAATGATCCCGGAGCCTAGGAGGCCCTTCCAAGACGGTAAAAAAAAACCACGCGCATAACTTTAAATATACAGAAAACATCTCAAAAATAATACCCAGATTGTCTCTTTACGCTGCTAAGTCTCAGGTCAAGAGCTGTCCAGGTTCCGGGACGTTAAACACTCCAGCGAGGCAGGTTCCGGGGTGGTTAGACCAACACTGCCCGCCGCTTACTGTTCTCAAGCCACTGTGTTGTTCTTCTTTTCAGTCTTTCTTCCAAAACTCTCGTATGCCCAGGCACTAAATCAGTTAAAAGGATAAGTTAGCTTGTGAAAACTCTAGGGGCCGTCACACACGCTCTTACGAACAATAATTACACACCAGCTCATGACGAGAGAGTATATTAAGCTGAACCTCGACCGCAGCAGCGTATGTAATGCGAACTGTATGATGTATTCACGGCGGCTTTCTGCCCAAGTTGGTGTCTGGGGACTCGTAGTAAACTTAGCAAGTGACGAGGTAGAAAAAAATGTCGGCAATGTTTTATCTAGAGTCTACTCCATCTATCTACGCCGTCAATCTACCGTCCGTCAGAATTTTCCAAGGGAGGTTGAGTCACAACATAGATTCAGCTTATCCTGATACAAGACATTTAATGATATTCCAAGGAAATGCAAAATGCAACCACACCAGTTCTCTCTCTTCCCTATATTATGGTACATAAGACTAAGGTAGTACATACTTTTTGATCAGTTTGTTCTTCCTTTCTGGCCTGAATCACGCCATGCAATGTATCGTATCGTCACACAAAAAGGGGGGGGGGGGATGAGGTTAATTCACAAGTGTGTGTTTTAATGACGCCCTTTGCCCTTGCCTTGCCTTCTCTTCCGAGATAATGCCTCAACCAAAACCTCGAAAACAAACAAGTAAGAATGGTTCCATCTTTCACTCTCTAACCCGCTTTCCGCTGCCCCCCCTTTAAAACGCCATTCCCCATGATATATGTTCATCTAATGCGTTCGGGAAAAAAAAAAAAAACCATATTCATGATGAATAACCAGGCGTCACCCATACCAATACCACAAGCCAATCGCTATGCCTGATATCACTTTTATAACCTCTCTCCCTCCCAAAAAAGAAAGTGATTGTCATCAGCTCCCAACTGAGTAGTATAAACCTATTTACTGAAAGGTCCCGGCCTTGATGATCTTTTCTTCAAAGATCCGACGCACTTCTGGTGCTGCCTTGATGAAGGGTTGGTCGAAGAACATGTATTTGTCGTTCTTGATTAGCTCTAGGATGGTGATCATCAAACCCCATGGCTGCGGCCAGAATCCCACTAGCCTCTCCAGCAGGATGCGCACAATTTGCTGACGAATTTCCGTCTCTTCGGGGTCAGACAGGTCGTGGCCAAAGATGTCGAGCATTGCCTGGCTGAAGTAAAGCGTGTGGGCATTCGCAAACCGGAGCTCGTTGACCATGCTGCTGAGCAGGTAGTATCTAGCCTCCGCTCCTAGCTCAGTGACGAGCATGTATAGCGTCTTGATATCGGAAGCGCCCTGGACGAAGACAGCAGCGTCGCTCTTAGAAGCCGAAGCTCGTGCAACGGCGAAAGCACCAATGTATGCCACAAGCGCGTCAATGACCTGCCGGTTTACGCTAGCCGGGACATAGCCAAAGGTGGTGAACTGCTCGCCGTCTGGCTTGTTGATGGCGTGGCTGATGTGCGCAATGGCATCTTCCGACGGGCCGTGTTGCAATGTCTGCTCCAGAATCTCGAGCAAGCCAATCTGACGAAGATAGCCGGCCGCGTCAAAAGAGCTGCTGGGGGCCTGCCTCACGCCAGGAATGCGGTCAACCTTGAGTCCTGGCTGCAAGGGGTCGACTGCCTTGGCGAATGAGGCGGGGCTCGCGACGAGGATCATGTTGATAAGCTGCGTCGCATGCGGCGGGAGGCTTTCAACTAGCTGCATGTGGTTGGCCGAGAGATAGTCGGGAAAGTCATGCTGAAGAATGAGCAACAGCTTGACGACAGCCTGGTAGATCTCCTTGGCAAGAGAAGAAAGCTCGAAGGGCTTGAGAAGATCGCCGATATACGAGAGGAGGTCCTGCAAAAGCCTGGTGAGCGATGCCCAGCCGGCATTGTTGGCCATCTGGAGCATGCCCGCCATAAACGCCCTGTGAGAGAGCAGACTCATCCAGCCGAAGAGGAAGCCTGGATAGAGGTCTGGTCGGAGATTGTGGAGACGAGCCGCGAAGCTGAGCATCATGTGCCCATACTCGCCCTCCGGAAGTTGGTCAGAGATGGCGCTGAGCTCATGGAGAAGAAGCGAGAAGAGGCGGAAAAACACGCGTTGATTGAAGTGCTCGCCTCGTTTGCCGTGGTGGTGGCTTAGCACCAAAGTCCCGACCGAGACAAGGGAATCCCATAGAGCGACACGCGACGAGGCGACCCCCTCAGTTTCATTGCCGCCACTGGACCTGAGGAAGATGACAATCATCTTGACTAGAGAATCAATGGCATGATAGGCCTCTGAGAAGCTGCCGCCCGAGTGCATGCTCTGCTCATATTTGTCCACCGACTTGTCAATCGCCTGACGCGTGAACACGAAAATGTCCTCTTCGCTCGTGATGACGCTTCGTGCGTGCATCTGCTGAACAAAGATGGAAAGCGCCCGATCCGAAGCACTGGTGATGTTGCACAGCTGAACCCACTCGTCAAAGACGTAGTCCATCTGGTCCAGGCGAATGGCGCTGACCTCCTCTGGGGTCAGATCGGCTGGCAGGTCCAGGGCGGGAGCGAGAACCTTGGCCTTGAAACGCTGGCCTCCCGGCACATCAGGCTCCTCCGCGATCCAGGTCCAGGCCTCCTCCAGACTGCGAACAAAGTCGGCATACAAGGCAAGTGGCTGATCATTGAGAAGAATGAGATCCATGAGCTGCTCGAGGAACTCAATGGAGCCCTCCTTCCTTTGCACCAGCGCCTTTGCCATTGCCATGTCGATGTTCTTCCAGTCGAGCAGATCTGTCCCCAGCAATGCTGCGATCAGCGGCAAGCTCAGAAGAAGATGGCCGGGCTGTTGGTGGAAGAGAGTGCGAATCTGCTCGCTGGCCACGGGGCCTGCGATCTTGCGCAGCGCGTCGAGCACATGCATGAGGCTTTCCAGAACCAGACTGTCCTCGGGCTGTCGGAAGAGCAGCTGGGCGATCTGGTTGGCCGCGTAGGAGGCAAAGTCCTCTGACGTCTGCTGCGTCTTGATGATCAGTTGCACCAGGGCGTCGATGATGTCGAGAACCTCGTGTGCTCGTGGCAGATCACGGAAGTGCTCGTGAGGAGCATTCGCCGCTGCAGTAGTGAGCTGCTCGAGAAGCTTGTTGACTCGTTCAGCCACGTTCCGGGCGTCCATCTGGTTGAGTCCTGCCTGTCGTCCGTTTGTCATGGCGCTGTGGCCTTGAGGGTAGTGTTGCAGCTGGGCGCCGAGGTGTAGCGATGGGGTCTCGGCAGGCGTCGGGATGTTGGGAACTGAGCTATACTGGTCTCCGAGAACCTCATTGGCGATGGATCTGGTGTCCGAGTTTGTCGGGACATGAGACGGTGTTGCTGCTGCAGCCGCGACGCGTGGGTGACGGGCAAAGTCTTCGTAAATTGCCATCTGCTCTGCATTCAACCCGCCTAGGCTCGGGTTCAGCTTGTAAGGATGGGGAATGGTCATTGCCCATCGGCTCAGACCAGGATCCATGTACGGTTCGTTGGGTCGCTGGAGACGGTGCCGACGCCTATTTTCCAGCTCTTGTTCGATCATGTCTTCGATCTCGGGGATCGCCCGCTCCTCGGCTGATTTTTCAATCACGCCCGAGGCTAGATCGAGGTTCGAGTTCACACACATAATGATGATGCCTTCCGGCAGCCCCTGCGGTAGATCGTTGGAGAGGTTGCGTAGGTAGTTGGTGAAGTTGGCACGGAGCGGCTCCTTCGAAGTAACAAGGGCCAAGCTCCCGGCTGTAGACTTGACCATGTTGATGGCCGCGTTCCGCACCCGGTTCTCGTCTGGCTCGGTAGCAAAGTCCTTGCGGACCATCTGCTGTGTCGAGATGGCAGCGATAGTAACAGAGCGATCAACGACGGGCTGGATAATATCTTGCAGCGCACGTGTGAGCGCCTGGCGAACGATTTCGTGCAGCTTCGCGGCGCCGACCACCTCCGTTTGGGGGATGGAGAGGCTGGGGCCCAGGTCTGGAATTGCAGGAAGCGCGGCATGGGCTGCGAGAGAGTTCGTCACCCCAGGCATTCCGTTCAGAGAGAGGTTCTCAAACGTCTCCAGCGCCGTCTCCTGCACAACCAAGCTGTCCACTTCTTCGACGGGAGCCCGATTAAGAATCTCGCCCGAAGGTTCTATGCTCTTGTGGTCCAGGTTCAGCCCCTTGCAGAGGACCTCAATCTCGAACTTCAAATTAAGCTTGAGTTCGGCATTGTGGTAGAGTTCGATGAGCAGGTGGATGATGTCCATGAGCCACGGATTGGGGGGCCGGAAGACGTTTGACGAAGCACCCTGAATCAGAACCTTGCACACAAAGGGAATGACAACGATGAGACGCTTCGTGTCGTGCGCTTCAATAAGCAGCTGCCGGAATGCAATGTTCTTGTGCTTGATCGGCTTGTCTCGAGCCAGAGTCAAGAGTCCGAGCCAGCCGCCCAAGTTTTTAAGATGTGTCCTCTCGGTCGAGTTCTGCATTGTTGCCTCCGAGTTTAGCATTCTCGATACGCTGATGTACGTCTCTCGGAGAACCTCGGCCCAGAGAGATTTGTCCTCGAACTGCTTGACAAGCTCCAAGTAGACGTTGTGGTAGTTTGGCTGCATCTTTGCCCGTTCTTCAACCAAATGACTTGCGAACCATGACTGGTGCCTGGCCTCCAGCATATCTCGAAGCTCCTTAAACATGGATAGCAGCGTCGTGTCCGTGAGGTTGTTGAGCACAAACTGGATTTTCCCCTGAGCATCTTCACTAGGATTCTCAAAGACGGCACCAGGTCGAGGCGGATCGACGTTGATTGAAACGAACGGAGGCGGATGCTGTTCCGACCCCAGCGCGTCTTCCAAACCGCCGCCGTTGGTCAGCTTGTCACCACCACCCAGCGACTGCAGACTCATGCTCCCCCCGCCATTCCGAGACCGTGCAAGCTCTTCCTCGTGGTCGCGTACTACGTCCTCTGCCTTCTTCCACGCTTCCGTTCCTTGTAAGCCCGGTATCTGAAGGAGCTGTTTGCAGAAACCAGGCCACTCGCGAAGCCGAGAGAAGAGCTGCATGAGAGCCTGAAGCCCAAACTTGTACATGGACTCGTCTGGGAGATGGTCTCGCACCGCTTCGAGAATCATCCCCAGCCCGATCTGGAGAGGCAGATCGGATATCAGCTTGTGGGAGATGATGCCACCGAAAAGCACCGCGGTTGTGGCGAGCGCTTCGAGCGGGTAGTGGACGTAGTGGGTGTACTCGTCGAACAAGCCGTGGATCATGCAGGCAAAAACATCCTGGTCCAAGGGGTCTCGGGAATGCTTGTAGCGATCGAGGATTTCAACAATGTCGCGGACCTGGATTTCGTCGCCATACATCTTCTTGTAGTGTTCTTCCATTTTAGCGTTCGCAGCTGGCGGCAAAGCATTCCCGTCCCGTCCGTTTGCGTCAATGATGTCGTCGAAGCCTTCTCCATAATTGATGAGCCGTGGATAAGCCGTGATACAGTTTCGTTGGACCAGGATCAGCTCCGGGACCGGCGTCTTGGGCAGGAACTCTTCCAGAATCTGTAGCATCGCAGAAACCGTTCTGACCTGCAAAGTCGTCGTGACTTTTACAGGAAGCTGGCCTTCTGGCGTCCGTTGATAGGTGCTTTCGATATCGGCCTTGAGAGCGAGGAACTGGAGGAGAGCTCGAGCCATCTCCATGCTCCGGTCGGCATTCCTTCGCGCCCATTGCTGCAGGTCGAGATATCCCTCCGCGTGCGCTAGGGCAGCCAGATCGAGGCAGAATGCAATGGGTAGGTTGACTAGCTCATCAAGCCAGTTCTGTCTTACTGCGTGGTCAAAGATGAGCGGCAGACTGAGCGGCTTGAGGACGTGAGTATCAATGAGTCTCTGCTTCACCCAGTCCTTATCTCTCCTCCACAGACTGTCCATCACGAAGTCTGACTCGGGCGATTTAGCCAGGAACCCATCAAACAACGATACGAGGGTCTCTTCCGCCATTGAGGGCCAAGGCTTCGGTACTCCAAATGCTGAGACAACAAAGATGGCTAAGTTTGGCACCACAACGTCCTGGAATAGACGCTTAGCTTCCGTGCTTTGCGAGGCGTGCGTCGAGTGAAGTGCGACGTTGAACACAGCGGTGAGAGCAGCTTCCGACACCAGTGAATGCTTGACGGCATTGGCCGCGAATTCTCGGATGGATTGGTGTGAATTTGCATACTCCTCCACCGTGAATGTGGGCTTCAGTCCAGGAATCGTCGTCGCATCGAGTTGGGCGGGCTTCAGCGACGCAAAGGCGCAGATGAAGGAGAGTTGAGTTTCGGGGTTGTCCCACTCCCCTCCCCAGAGTCCTTGGATCTTGAAGTGTTCGCTATCGTCCTGCGCTATGGGTAAGAGAGCATTGTACAGCCTCAAGAACTGCGCCGACGTGACCCGAGCTCCGGCGTGGTCGAAATAGGACACAACGTCCTGCCAACTGAAGCCGTCGGGCAGAATACGCCGGAGCGCGGCGACAAGCACGGAGGGGTTGTGGCGTGGTGTCTGGCTGATGGTCGTGTACATTAACCCAACAGAGACCTGCTCCTCGGTGTATTGGCGGCTGCCACTCGGCCGGTTTTGAAGATAACCCAGACACGTCTCCTCGTCGACCGTGAACTCGGACCCGGTTCGATGTATGTAAAGAGCCAGGGCATTCGATGGCTTGTCGGCGAGGACGCGCATTAGCTCGAGAGAGGCGAGCACTTGGGAAGGTGGGGGCTTTGAATCTTGGGACATCGCGTATCGGCTCTGCACTTTAAGCTCAAACTCTCTCTTAGCAGCGGCATTAAAGTTGGGAGGGTGGACTTGGATAAAGCGATCGAGCAACGCGGCAGTAAAGTCGGGGTCGAGGTCGGCGTAGTCGCCGTCTGGCCGGCTAAGGATGTTGAGAAAGGTGGGGTAGTTGGTCGAGAGGATGGCATCAGCTAGTTATATAACCATGTCAGCGACAGTGTTCAGGCCAAGGAGGGGAAACAGCATGCGTGTTCCTATCTTACCTTTGGTCTTCAAGTCTAGCCTAGTCCCGAGCTTGAAAGCTAGTGCAAGTACTGTCTTCTCCAGCGGATCCAGACTGAAATGTTCCATGAAGGTGGACAGATCAAAGTCCCGGAAGATATCCTCTTGCCCGGTCTCGATGGATTCGGCAATCTTCCCAGCTTGGTCGAATTCTCGGGACAGCTTCCGCATCTCGGCGACTAGAAGATGATGGTTCCCCGGGTTTGCTACCGGCCTATTGAGGCCGGGAAATATCTGGCCGGCATTCGCGGCCACCAATCGCGTGAAATATCTCGAAAACACATCCATGCCGTGATCATCGATAAGCTATATGGGGCACCGCGGGACAGATCAGCGCATCTGGGCAACAACAAACGCGAAAATCGGACGTCGACGGCAAACGGGAACCTAGGCTGGAGCTGGACGTACCTTCCTCAGCGATTCAACCTGCAAGTCCCACTTGTGAGGGTCGTCCTTGTCCTCCTTGATGGTGCTCAGAAGCAGATAGACCTGGGCGACGGCAATCTTGGCCAGGGAGCTTGTCCCGGTGGGGCTGCTGGTACTGGGGCTGGCACCCGCACTCAGCGCACCGGCGTGGGAGGGATGTGGAGAGTGACTGAGCCCGGTGTAAAGAGGCTGCGCAGTTGGATTTGGCGAGAAAGATCCCGTTCTGGATTGAGGGACCATGGAGTACCAGCTGACGGTCGGGAGGGAAAGTTGATGCTGCTATCCCCTATCGGACAGAGCCACTTTTCCTCTCGGTTGGACGGGGAGGCGCGAGACGTGTGATGGGCGGAATACGTCCGTCGTGAATTATCGGCGCGGATTTTTCAGGAAGTCGTGGGTGCAACTCGTACGCGACTTCCCCGAGAATAAGACACAAAAAGCTTGATGGATTGAGCTGCTAGGCTGTGCGGTGCGGATGTTGCTTTTTTCGACGTGAGAGGTTGACTGAAGAAATGGGTCGCTGAGCCAGGCTGCAAATGCGGCCCGTGCAGAAGAAAAGGCTACGGTTAGTGCCTGACGAGGGTTGTTCATGCCTGACAACCAAGGCATTGAAGCCTGGATATCTGCATTGTTTCTCCACGATTCCGCCAACTGCCTCGTGATCTTTATATTCATGACTGTAACCTGGAAGCTAGCTCTCCACCAGGGCTCTTCACTGCCCCTCTTATCCTGAGGGTTGACAACTGACTCATCAACATGTGAATGACAACAAAAGCTGAACATCATCAATGCAGTGTAATCTTTTTTTTTGGTTTCGGTACTCGTTCTTCTCCAAGGTACCTACGACCAGAGTTCAGCTCAGCCAGCCAATCATGCACTGACGAGGCTGCCATCAAGTTGCACATGCTCACAAGACTCCTGCTGTCGAAGTGCCAGAGATCTTTGGGACTGGAACCCAATGTCTCCGGAGTTAATTCCATAAATCTTCATGGCAGAGAAGTACAATTATGCTATTGTCTTTATTTCTTCAGCCTACCTGCTTTGGCAGAGATATGGGATGCGACATGTAGAGGCCCTCAATATGATTCCCTCTTCCGGCTTCGTTGTCACTTCATATTAAGACTCTCTTGCTGCCGGACCAGTGACCTCAACATCATGACAGGTTGCTTAAGAGCGCTCTTGACGAGGAGCAGTGCCATTTCCTCAGAGTTAGCTTCTCGATGGCTCGATAACCCGTGCAGCGTATGAAAGACGGTAGCACGAACCGATGCAGGATCGTGGAAGCACTTTAAACTAGATGAGAAGGAGTCCGAGCGTGAGCCTTCAGACGAATTGAAGAACAGCGCATTCGTCATAACATGAATGCGGAATTATCCTTAGTCCCACCTTCGCGATAGCAACCGAGGTGCGGGAGCTGTTAACTGACCCGAGACTTAATACGACCGAGTCCAGCTGAACCGACAGTATACATGCTCATGGCAAGGCGGGGAAGAGATGTTCTAGCAATGTTGATCGGGATGTCGGCTTCATATGTCTAACACTGAAGGAAAGTGCGAATGGCAGGCAAGCAACTGCCACACACCACAACCACGTGCACCCGCCCACGTCACAGCGCTGTCATAACAGGCGATTGTGACCCGGGACCTAAGTCTGACCCCAGTATCGTCTTTCAGAAACTTATTGTCCTTTGGTTGTGAAGTTCACAGTTAAGTCCCGTTTTGTCTGGCATATGTACACCGCTTCATCAGGTTGACCAAGTCACTCGCAAAGCTCGTCAATCAAGTTGTCCAAGTCTCTCATTTGCACACTTCAAACCCCATTCACAAGCTATGCCTTCTAGTCCTCCGCTTGAATTACCTCGCGCGAGCAATCTAAAGATCGCGCTGGCAGTACTGACAGACCAGAGCCCTTACTGGCTGTCATCACCGCGAAGGCAGGCTCGACACATAATGGGGATTGATACTTGCATTGCCATATGACAATGACTGGAGCATACCTGCTTTACTCGCTTGTGTATTCTCGTCATCGTGAAGCAGCAAGCCAGCCACGGGGCTGCGCTCCCTCCGACCGGACCGTTAACCGAGACCTTCCCATTGCCGCTCAACCGTGGGCCAAAGAACGGCAGTCAAAGACCGGCCAGACCCGGCCGCTCAAGCCTTCTGGAGACGACGAGCATCAATTAGTAAAGAGTCGGCACCTCGTGTCAGAGAGGGCTTCTCGATCATGAGGTTCCAAGGACGAGGCTGGTATCGGAGGACACCCTATCGTGCTGGAAAGTGGGGGTGGGGGATGCGGTGAAGCAGCATGGCCACACCGAAGAGTTTAGGATTTATTCATGCTCCTGTCCAGTCGCCATCGCAAAAACAGGGTTTGGCGTGATGTGCAGGGTCGATGCGTTCTCATCTACATAGCAATAACGAATTGCTCCCGAAGCTGGAGCGGGCATCATAGCGGTAGCAAAAGTCGGTCGCGGCAATGGAGACCAGTGCTCATCCGAACGTACCACAGGCTCCTCGCTGACCACCATCCTATCCCTAGGGAACTATTCGAGCTCAAAACATCAGACCGGACGATGGGTTCGCAACCAGAGGCCAGGCCACCTATTGAATGGACCGTTGCGCTCCAGGACACATGCCTGTCAACTTGTTTGAGTTAACCTTAACTTTCTCTTGCGAAACCTCCCTTTATCCACCCGGTTACCTTAATTATACCGGCCCCTGGTCCGATTTACCCAGCAAGAAGGATCGTCCTAAGCACCATGAGTCTGGCCGCTATCATTCGAGCCTTTGGTCTAGAATCCTCTGCCGTTTCACGATTTCTGTTTCCAGCGAGACTTCACCACTGCGACGGAGAACCTAGGCGCTGGGACCTGCAGGACCTCAGACCTGGTAGGGAAAGGACGGTTTCGAGAAATCAAGAAGTTCTAGCGCCGACCATCCTGCGGCCTGTCCATCAATCCCGCAGATTCGCCACCAATCGGAGCGGTTCTGAGCTCGGCATTTGACAGTTCCGCTGGAACATTTTAAGGTTGAATCCTCTAACAGTGAGGCTCCGAGGTGAGGCTCGAAGCACCCTGTTTGTGGGACCATTCGGCCCCGCAAAGCATAGCTTCCTCCAATGGCATTCGAGGAAAACGACATCTTGCGACGGCAGGCGCAATGACCATTGTATCGGGTGAACCTTGTCCTGCTTGCCTTCCCAGTTGGGGTTTCTTTTCATCGTCTGGGCTCTCGCACGAGATTTGTTTGAGGGAAGGTTATAGCGGAGTCCTATTCTTAGTTGTGTTTCTTGTTTGATCCTCTGTTTTGGATCGCATCAACTCCACCCGAATACATCAAAATAGGCTTTTAACCTTTCACTGTCCAGTTTATCCAGGTACCCCAGGAGTTCGACAGGCAAACCGGGATTTTCTATATGGCGATTATTGTTTGATCATCGTCGGTAAGCTGGACGGGCCACTCAGTTCCAGAACATCAGAAGGAGAAAACAAGCCTCTGCCAAACTGAACTGTGCGGCTTTCATTGCCAAGACATCCATCCACTTGGGAAGTTCCCCGTGGCCAAGCCTTCCAAGTTATTCCGTCATGGAACAAGATTTGAACTTGCGAAAACGCAGGAGATCCTTGGGCCGCAATTCCTGGCATCTCTCGATCGCTGTGATGGGCAGTGAATCACAATCTAAGCGAGTGGAAGTCTGCGGATCGCCCGGCTCGTCTTGTCTTGTCTTGCCACAGACCCAGAGCAAGGTTGCTGCCATATCTCTGAACCTTGATCTAGCACAGGGATGTAGGCAACTTTGACACACGAGTGACATCTTCAGTTGTGTCGTGTTAACCGCTGGTCAAAGAGCTCAGTCCGCTCTGGCTTCCCGGGATGTTTTACACAATCACACCACTTCCAAGCCCAGAGGTATAAGATGGGACCTTCCAACATTTCCCTCGTCCCGTCTCAGTTCTCAGCAGCCGGTCTCTAGCTGCATACTCATTCGGGTGTTCTTTCTTGTTCATTCTCTTCTTCGTTCCCTCCTTCAATACGCACTACACACTTGAAGTGTGTATCAGAGCTGTGCTCCTTCGACTGTCCTTTATCTTATTTTACATTTCGCTCTTTCGAAGCTTATCAACATGAAGAACTTTGGCACATTCCTTGCTCTGCTGGCAGCATCAGCAACCTACGTCGTCTCCTTGCCAACAGGAGAAGGCGCAGTCGCCGCTCGTTCTCCTTACCAGGAAGGTACATCGGCCTTATGATATTGGATCCATATGAGGCTTGACACTAACAGATACTAGCACTGGAAATATATGCCCGTGAGCCCAAGAAGAGCAAGGCTAGCGGAGCCAATGCAGCCAACAATGCCACAGCCGATGCAGCCGCCGCCGCTGCTGCTAACGGGACTGCCGTCGATGCGGCAAATAATGGCACAGCTGCTGCAGCCAATGGCACGGCGGCAGCCGCCGGAAAGAAGGGCAAGAAGGCCGGAAAGAAGGGTGGTGCCGCTGCAGCTGGCGCCGCCGCGAATAATGCCACTGCGGCTGCTGGTAATGCCGCGAAGAAGGGCAAGAACGGAAACGCAGCAGCAGCTGATGCTGCCGCCGCCGCCGCAAACGGCACCGCTGCTAATGCCGGCAAGGGCAAGAACGGAAATGGTAATGCCAACGCAAACGCAAACGCGGGTGCGAATGCTGATGCCAACGCCAACGCCAACAATGGAAACGCAAATGCCAACAACGCAAACAACGCCAACGGCGCCGGCGGTCTCGATGCACTACTTGCAGAGCTACAAGGTCTCGCCGGTGGTGCCGCCGGTGGTGCCGCCGGTGCAGGTGCTGCAGGGGCGGGTGGTCTTGACATCAACTCGATTCTGAGCGGTATCCTCGGCCGTCGATCCGAAGGCTCTGCCGATGTAGTAGAGAAGCGCCAGGCCAAGGGCAAGGGAAAGGCGGCCAAAGCAGCTAAGGGCAAGGGCAAGGCTGCTGCTGCTGGTGCCGCTGCCGGTGGTGCCGCCGCCGCAGGAGCAAATGCTGCCGGGGCGGCGAATGCTGGTGCCGCCGCTGCTGCCAACAACAATGCCGCCGCAGGAGCTGCCGCCGCTGCTACTCCTGCTGCTGCTGCTGCTGGTAAGAAGAAGGGCAAGGCAGGTGCCGCAGCAGCTGCTACGGGTGCTGCTGCTGCTAACAACAATGCCGCCACAGGAGCTGCCGCCGCCGCCACTCCTGCTGCTGCTGCTGCTGGTGGTAAGAAGAAGGGCAAGGCAGGTGCTGCAGCAGCCGCCACGGGTGCCGCTGCTGCCAACGCCAACGCTGCCAACGCTAACGCTGCCAACGCCAACGCAGCCAACGCCAACGCAGCCAGTGCTACTGCTACTCCTGCTGCTGCGGCAGGGGGGAAGAAGAAGGGCAAGAAAGGCAAGGCTGCTGCTGCCGCCGCCGCTTCAGCGTCTAGTGGTTCAGCCGTAGCGGCTGCTGCGACTGCGACTGCGACTGCGACCGCTGCCGCGGTTACGGATGCGGCAGCGACAGCAACTGCGACTGCTGCAGCTGACACGGCGGTCGTGGCTACTGCTACTGACGTAGCTGCTACGGCATGAAGACATTTTTTGACAGGTTGAGGAGGATAAGTGGGTGGTTTCAATACGGCTACCGAACCAGCTTTTTGCTTCATATATCTCCCGGGATGGATTGAGACTGAAGCACCTACCTGGGGCTGGTGATGAACTCGTTGGAGGAGAGGGTTCCCCTAGGAGGACACACACACACACTGTCGTTACGACAACAGCAGCAACAAAAAAAAAAGAGTGCTTTGATGCTTTCTCTCACAATAGTACATAGTAGTACATGTGATGACGTACAACAAAAATGTATTGGAAATATGAGCACATAGCAAAGACGAAAGATCAAAGATACCCTGGCGAAAAGCAAATAGCCTTTGGGTACGAGTTACTCTACAAAAAAGTAAACACCCACCCAACAAAGGGTAAAATATTTTTTTTTTAAAAAAATTGTATAAGTACAACCCCTTGCCAGGTGACTTTTGCGTGGTCATCAGTCTATGCCTACATTGTATGTGCACAGTAGTGTAAGATATTTTTAGCAGCGGGTGCACGTCGCCGGAGGTATTCACGTTGTTCACATATTGAAACTGTCTTTTTTCCCTGCTTTGTGCTGCCAGATAATTACCGGGCCCGATTCAGTTAATACAACAAAGAAGGATGGATGGTAGCGGGCAGGAGTGATGGCCGATGTTCACATTTGTTCTTAAACCTCGAGTAAAGGAAAGGGATGAGCCGTCAGATGAGCCGTCAGATGAGCCGTCAGATGAGCCGTCAGTAAGTACTATACATATTTGCGGCAAGGCAAGGGGGCTTTCCTTTCCCACCACACCATCCTTCACTTCACACATTTTGTACCTGCACCTGTACCTGTACCTGTACCTGTACCTGTACCTGTACCTACTCCAACACAGGTATGTACATAAATACATACAATGACAACGCTTTAATTACTCCACCAATGCACATATCTATCAGTTTGCATGCACCTCAGCCTTATACTAGTATACATTGTAGCCCGTCTTCTGGCATGCTGCACAAGGGACTGCAAAACAAAGCTCATGAATGCCGTTGGCTTCAACCCAGTGTTGCCTCGCGAGTCATGGAGGTTCAGGCACAGCTGTCGCCTCACCGTTGACTACCCACTAGACTAGTGCTCGCCGTTTAAGCACCTGAGTCGGCTGTCCCTCGGTTTGTAACGGTCGGGTCGGGCTGTAAGACTAGGGGCTAATTAACTACGTAGTAGTGTTGCTCTGGACGTTGCTCATTCACATGCGCTGACAAAAAAGCAGTCCCGAATCACTATCATTGTAAAAGGTGGTCGGCGCATTTTTCACCACTGTGCCTGTAAGCAAGCGGAATCAACATACATTCTTGAGGCACGCCTTCACCTAGTGTACGCCACTCAACCGGCGTAGGTCGTGATGGTGGGCTTTGAATGCGCCGGCCGTTGCCTGAGCCACCACACATGTCAAGTTTCTGTCAGCTTTTTGGTGAGCTTTGTTGTCTGAATGCGCTACTGGACGACAAACAACAATGTAAACTGTTTGCATGAATGTTGGGTTCAGTTTAGACACGGTAGATATCCAATGAGATGTGGTCATTTTGGAGCACTGTACATACAGTGTAAGTGACTGGTCGTTCTATCCTCGGTAGAACAACTCAATCGAGACGGGAAACTGCACATTGCTGCTTCGTCCGGGGCGCCACTGTGAGACAGGTGTGTCGGCTGTTGTCACCCATTCGCCTTTGTGATGTCTGGCGTCTGGCATTTCCGAATAGTTAACGAGAGCGTAAAACGGCCGGTTACCCTCGGGTACGGTAACGGCAACTCCAGCACCGCTCTGACCTGGGCCCTAACGTTAACCGCGCCCGGGCCTTCGCTAATTCGGCTCTCTGCCCCCAATTGCTGTCCGTGAGTGGTGGCGGGGAACCCGTTTTCAAATGCTAAAAACTTTATTGGACCCGGGTGCCACGAACGTCATCAAGGTATCAGTCGTTCGTCTTTCGTTCTAAGAAGGTTGCCCGCAACGGTGCAATTGCGCCTTTTTACTCCCCTGCCCCCCTGGGCCTCTCTTTTATCAGTTCTATTTGGTGTCGAGACATGTCGTTATAGCATTTAGCAGAGCTTCCAATTCGCTACCCGCACGACAATGTCTGCTCCAGCTGCACGCGCACGTCTGACGACGTGCCTTGCCCCGCGAGCTGCTGCGCAACGGGCCCGTGGTAATGGCTTACGGAGTATATCGGTCGCTTCTACCTCTGGCCGACCAGCACGGAGGCCAATTGTTGCTCGGGCTCGCCAGTCCTCAATGCTGCCTCGCCCCGCGACGACAAGACCGATCTCGACGACAGCCCCACGCCGCTTCGCCGATGTGTCAGACGACTCACACACCTTCAACCCGGCGAGTATCGACCGCGAAAGCGACGAAGTCGATGTCTGTATTGTTGGTGGAGGACCCGCGGGTCTGTCAGCGGCGATCCGTCTAAAGCAGCTCGCGAACGAGGCGGGTAATGAAGATTTCCGGGTACTCCTCCTTGAAAAAGCGGGCGAGCTTGGCGCGCACATTTTGTCCGGCGCTGTGATCCAACCGAACGCCATTGAGGAACTGTTCCCAGACTGGCTGGCCGAGGATAATGAGAACCGGTTTACTGGCGCCACGCCCGCTGGAAAGGACTCCATGCGCTTCCTGACGAAGGGCATGGCCATCCCCATCCCCACGCCGCCGCAGATGAACAACCACGGCAACTACATCGTCAGTCTGAACGAGTTCACAAAGTGGCTAGGCGAGCGGGCCGAGGAGGTCGGTGTCGAGGTGTATCCTGGCTTCGCGGCCAGCGAGGTCCTCTACAAACCGGACGGCAGTGTAAAGGGAGTCGCGACCAACGACTTGGGAATTTCCAGAAGCGGAAAACCCAAGGACACGTTCGAACGGGGTATGGAGTTCCACGCAAGAATCACACTCTTCGGTGAAGGCTGCCACGGCAGTTTGAGCAAGCAGGTGATCAAGCAGTTCGACCTGCGCAGCGAGAGCCAACCCCAGACCTACGGTCTCGGTGTAAAGGAGGTGTGGGAGGTGCAGCCGGAGAAGTTCAAGAAGGGCGAGATTGTCCACTCGATGGGATACCCGCTACCAGCCAACACGTATGGTGGAGCGTGGATGTATCATTTCGGAGACAACCTCGTCAGTATTGGGCTGGTGACTGCGCTGGACTACGAAAACCCCTGGCTCTCTCCGTACGGCGAGTTCCAGAAGCTTAAGCAACACCCGCTC
Source organism: Diplogelasinospora grovesii (assembly GCA_033297225.1). Lineage (NCBI taxonomy): Eukaryota > Fungi > Ascomycota > Sordariomycetes > Sordariales > Diplogelasinosporaceae > Diplogelasinospora > Diplogelasinospora grovesii. Next base: position 427,238 of record MU853754.1, read on the forward strand.
TACAGGAACGTGCTCGAAGGAGGCAAGTGCATCTCCTACGGCGCTCGCGCTCTCATTGAGGGTGGTTTCCAGTCGATTCCCAAGGTCGCCTTCCCCGGAGGTGCTTTGATCGGCGATTCCGCAGGATTCGTCAACGTGCCCAAGATCAAGGGGACCCATAATGCCATGAAGTCCGGCATGTTGGCTGCTGAAGCGACCTTTGCGGCCCTCAAGGACTCCGCAGACTCCGGCTCTGTCTTCCTGTATGAGTACGAGGAAGGGTTGAGGAAGTCTTGGATCTGGAAGGAGCTGAAGGAAGTGCGCAACATCCGGCCGTCGTTCCATAACCCGCTGGGTATCTACGGTGGCATCATGTACTCCGGCCTAGAAGCCTTCGTCTTCAAGGGCAGAGTGCCGTGGACGCTGAAGCACAAGGTGGCCGACCACGCAGCCACGAAACCCGCGGACCAGTGCCAGAAGATCGAGTACCCCAAGCCCGACGGCAAGATCACCTTTGACATCCTCACCAGTGTGTCGAGGACAGGAACCAACCACGAGGAGGACCAGCCTGTGCATCTCCAGGTGAAAGACTGGGATAAGCACACCGCCGAGACGTACCCCAAGTTCAAGGGATTGGAAAACAGGTTCTGCCCTGCGGGAGTGTACGAGTACGTCGAAGACTCTACAAAACCAGAGGGTGTGAGGTTCCAGATCAACGCACAGAAGTAAGTTTTCAAAACCAAGTCGGTGGGCACACAGGCTGCAAAAGGAGGGTGTGCTAACGCTTTGTGAAATGAATAGCTGCATCCACTGCAAGACGTGCGATATCAAGGCGCCTAACCAGGACATCAACTGGCAGGTACCGCAGGGAGGCGAAGGCCCCAAGTATTACATGACATGATACATTGACACGAAGAAGTTCGTCGCAAAAAGACTGACCGAGGAGAGGCAACCGAGGGTGTAACTCTTATGGGAAGGAGTGTTATGTTACTTCTTTCTTGGTGTGTCTCACTTGATGGGAAAGGGTGTGTTGCCATCGTTAAAAAGAAGTTTGTTGTTGTGGCGATGTCTGTGACGTTTTGGGAGGAGGGAGGCAACACGTATGTACATATCACGGGTTACATAACGTACATATACCGCAAGTTTCGTGATTGTCGAGCTGCGGCTTTTAGGATAATAAGGATATACCTATCAAAATGCGAACCAGTTCATTTTGTCAAAGTACAGTACAGGTCGACGGCATGTGACATGGCATACCTATTCATTTCGGATGCCACGAGCGCGGGCGCGTCGAGAATGCGATGCGCGTTGACGCGTGCCGCTGCTTGCTCGTAGGCCTAACCAATCGGCTAGCGACATCGTATTCTAATCTGGCATTCTGTGCACGGTACTTCGTATAGCACGGTACGAGAGTTTTACACACACCAGTGGTGTTAAACCTAACCTTTAAGGTGTCACTTTTTCGTCCGTGGAACCAAGGGAGAGGGAACGAGAGGGGGGGACCATTCGAGACCTCCCGTCCCTTATCTCCATAATTCACGGCGCAAAACACACAATGCATAATAGCGGATGCTAATTTTTAAGCGCCGGGGGGCATTATTCTTGCGACCCATTTGCGACCAATGAATCGCGGCAGTTATGCATCCCCTCCCAAGGCTTTGTCGTACTGTAATGCATGTTGGTATGCAGTGAGAAAAGGGTTGGTGTTGGTGTGGTGTTGGGGGCTGCAAACATCTGCACCTGCCTGAAAGTTGAAAAAGCCTTCCCTACTCGCTAGGCTGCGAGCCTGCCCTGCGCTTGCCTGTTGGATCGTCATTCAGCAGATAAAAAAAGGCCTTGCGCGGGGCGGGTAGAAAAGGCTCTGTTGTCGGGCTTTTTCTCGCGAACGCCAAAGAAAAGTAATGCGCGCAACGCTTTTCACGTCGCGCAAATTTCGCATGGAGCTGAACCCAACGGAAGGGCGCAGACTGTCCTCTTCGGCTTTCTTGATCGGCACAGCATCTCATTGCATCAAGGTTTATGAAAGCGCGCGCGCGGGCGCTCGGGGAGTGAAGGGAAAGAAAAGGGAGCACAAAGTGTGAGTCATAAATGAGGCTGGTGGTTCAGGGAACCGCATATGGACAGGGGTTGGGTGCGTTTTGAGGAGCCACACGGGCCAATCTCAATTTGCAGAAGTACCGCTACTTCCCCTCGGCATTCAGTCGCACTTGACACCTGAAATGCAGGGCAGAAATTTCAAGCAAATGTAAATTAAAAAAAGACCCAGGTGGATAGGGCAGAACGCATCATCGATGTCCGATATCGAAGCTTTTTGTGGGCTCTTGGCGAGCTTTTGGGTCCTCGCCCACTCGCCGGTTGAAGTTTTTGGGTTTCCGGGTATCGCACTGGTTCGCTAGTGGCTGGCAAGCCTGGAACTTTCCAAGATAGAACGTGAATGTCGGGCTGCCATAGTCTCCGATCTTTGTCTTCTCTTTGCGTCTTTCATCCGTGGCAGGACCTAGCCCGCCGAGTCAGGTATCCGGTTTTGCGAGTCGTCGGGAGGAACAGGACCTCCGAGAGCGCGAAGGTTAAGCGGGCCAGCGAAAGACAGGTGACTGCGCGACGAGAATGGAAGGGAAAGGGGAAGAGAATGTGAAGAAGATGAAGAATACTGAAGATAGCGAAACAGAATGATATGTTTTGCTCGTGATATCAAGATCTCGTGATTGTGGACCCGGACTGGACCTACAGACTAATGCCTTAGGCTGCAGCCTCGGTAAAATGCGAGGGTCATCGGCACCTTATCTCGGCGAACCAAGTTTGCATGGGTCATTGGTCATAGCACAAAACACAGGAATAACAGCTGAGGCAGCTTGTGTTGGGAGCAGTCTAGGCGAGGCGCTGCAAAGTCCGACTTGAAGCGAACTCCTGCGGCGCAACAAAAACATCGCCTGGCGCATGCAGAAAATGTTGTATTGCACCGATGTTGCTGTGCTTGACTTTGTAAGTAGAAGCAATCACTTCCAATGCGTGTTGTGAGCGATGGCGAAAGTGGAGCGAAGCAAACAAAAAAGGCAGGCCGAGGTCGTTTTTGAAAGGTGCTGGAGCCTTGGGCTCGCTCGCGTGAAGATTAGTGGCAGTGGTGCCCCGAACCCGGCGCCAACGGAGTTCCTTGCCTGTTTCTCGAGAGCGCAGCTGTCCCGCACATGTCGTTATGATTGTGTCCGAAATTTCGCAGGAAGCTTGAGGTAAGGAGGGCTTTACTCGAACAAAGCGCGCTCGTTTTGAGGAGACAAGAAAACACGAATGCAGGGCAACGACCTGAGCATCAGAATAGGGGAAGGGGAAGAGCAAAGTGTTTCAGCGACGAGGAGTGTGGTGTGGCAAGTTCTGGTTGAGATTACGAATGCTGGGTTGGCTGGGAGGGTAGTCGGAATTGCAACGGCATGAGTGGATGCATGTGGCAGGGATGAAAAGCACTTTAGGGGGTAGAGGTACCGATACTTCGCACGAGGTTGCTTCAGAGGCGAGCAGGATGGGAGAAGCGGGTGGTCAGGTATCGAAAAAGGGAGATAAAATCTGACCTATCGGCGTTCTGATTGGCTGCTGGGCCTTTAGCGCGCCTCCCCAAACCTCAAAGAATGAAGAGACCCGCCGCCACAAGACTAGCGTTACTGCCTGAGGCGGCGCACTGCACACTGAGTGAAAATTATAAGAAGCCCACGCTCCCTCCAACCCATCGTTTACAGAGTCTCGCGCGGAAGTTCCGACCGGCCCTACGTACAATACCTACGTCGGCCTCAATTAAATTTTACCCCCACCACACACACCCCTCACCTTCCTCACCGAGGCAACGCTTCATCACACAGCTGAGCTTCAACTACCGCTGTCGTGCATTCACCTTTTTTCCTTGCGTTGTGTGTGCGCGTCCTTCATTTAGCTTAATTCGTCGGCGGTCAGGAGATCGATCCTCTTTCTAGACAAAGGACCCTGTCGACCCTTCATCGTCGCGGCGCCCTTTGACTGCAAAAAAGATAGGACCTCTGTCATCGTCGACTATTATTTATCAACGAGGACAATAGAAGATCTATTTGCACAAGTCACAGTTCGGTTTGCTATCGTCCCGGACGAGGAAGCCGTTTCCTTTCCGTGAGTCGAATTGTGGATCACCACCTTTCACCGCCAAGTGTACCGCGATATACGTCGATTGTGAAATCTCGACACCGCCATCAAGTCGCAATTGACGTCGCTACCTGTCGCCGTCGTCGTGCGCGGCCAGTTTGTCAGCGGTCGTGGTCATTGTATCTGAACAAAAGTTCACGGTGAACGCTCGTCGGATCGACCGTGTCTTTGGTCCGTCGGCGAAGCACTTTTCTCGGGCAAAATCCAACCACATTTTCGGGGAGACATTCACTTGTTTATCTCCGTCATCTGGTAAGTTTTGTTGTATTCACTTTCGTTTCTGAACCCTCAATGCGGCCTTCCCATTCAGCATAAGAAACTTCCACCCCGCCTCGAATTTGCACCTCGCAATTGTTACCTTAACAACATCAACCTCCATCAGCACCTCAACGCATATCCCGAAAATTTGTATGTCCTGTCCACGCTGAGTCTAATATTGAGTCGATAGATCGGCTCGAGAATTCCTCTTTGAAAGCCTGATCACCAGAACAGTCCCAGAACTGATAAGATGGAGGCTATTCAGACGCATCCTTCTAGCGCTGCACAGGCTAAGGCCTTCACTGCGCCTGGATCTCTATCGTTCCCTGGCGCGGCTGCCGAGCTGACCCCTCCTACATCCTCCCTTGATAAAGGATCCGCGATGAACGGCGCGCATCAGGGCTCTCAAGCCACGAACGGTACTGGGGTGACACCCGCGACCCCTGCTGCGACGCCTGCTGCAACGCAAGGAGGGAGTGGCTTGACTCCCACGCTACAGTAGGAAACCTTTGAGATCTTCAGCAGCGGGCAGTGGGCTGACTCAAATCAGGAACATCGTCGCTACGGTCAACTTGGATTGCCGATTAGACCTGAAGACGATTGCGCTGCACGCGAGGAACGCGGAGGTACGTGGTCTTGATCACCCCTCTGTTGGGAATCTTGTCTGCAAATATCAGTGATCTGACTCATGCTATAGTACAACCCCAAGCGTTTCGCTGCGGTTATCATGCGTATTCGCGAGCCCAAGACCACAGCGTTGATATTCGCAAGTGGCAAGATGGTCGTCACTGGTGCCAAGTCTGAAGACGACTCAAAGCTTGCGTCGCGTAAATATGCGCGCATCATCCAGAAGCTTGGGTTCAACGCCAAGTTCACGGATTTTAAGATCCAGAACATCGTGGGATCTTGCGACATTAAGTTCCCTATCCGTCTTGAAGGCTTGGCCTCGAAGCACCACAACTTCAGCTCGTATGAGCCGGAGTTGTTCCCAGGTCTTATCTACCGCATGATCAAACCCAAGATTGTCCTCTTGATTTTCGTCAGCGGCAAGATCGTTCTCACTGGTGCCAAAGTCCGAGAGGAAATCTATCAAGCTTTCGAAATGATCTACCCTGTGTTGCAAGGTTTGTGGCTCTTGATGGTCATTCTAGGTATCATTAAACTAACGTTTGCCAGATTTCCGGAAGATGTAAAGCTTCCCCATCTTGGCAGGGTAGTTGTCAGTCTTGTGATGGGCTCGACCTTCGCAACGACTTGTACACTATTTTCCACAACCCTCGTCATGATACCACGACACTCGTCACACTCTTACACAAGCTCTGCGGGCACGCTACTTTTTTGAACGGCCGTCTCCGCTACTGTATCCACTATTTGCATTTTGCCAGCATTGCATCGGCGTTTTTGGAGGAGGGTTTTACATCAAGGGCACCATTTTCACGTTGAGGAAAAAAGCCTCAGTTATTACATAGAATGCCCATGGCATCGTGGACGGGAAACGCACGACGGCTTGTGCGCAGGTCGATCGCCGTCATAATCTGCAGATAACCCGCAAAAGATGGGACTGCGTGGGATAGAGATCCTGAACTTACTGCTATAAGTATAGAGAGACTGCGACTGCCTCTCCGTCAGGTTGATTTAACATCAGGACTTGGTCGACGGAAGCAGACTATCGCATTGGGGTGCGAGAGCAACTGGGGATGGGAGAAGCCAAAGTGGTAATGAGCTGTCCCCCACAACCTGGCTCCTCCCACAAAGGAAGAGTGGCATACCTGATGAGCGTAACTACTGCCTCGCTGAGTTTTTCTTTGGGATTGTGGCCAGCTGCTTCCGGTTACCGGGCACTGACGTTCCCTGGTTCTCTGCGTTGTTTTATGCGTAGTATTTAGCCATCAATGCCAGCTCAATAACCAAACACCCGGCTGCCGTGATCTCGCGTGTCGTGTCTTTTGCTTACCTCTTTGGGGATTCCACGTCGTGAGCTTCAGTGCACATGGCAAATTGTTGATCAAATGTTGAATGTCTGTAGATTTGCCAAGTGTTGACCAAAACTCTAGCTGTAAAGTGTCGGATATTTCCGGAATGAGCAGTAGATGACATGCTCATGATGATTGACGACAAGGCTAGTTCAGAACAACTAAAGGTCTGCCCAGCTGTTCTGCCAAGATGAGGCCAGGCCGACCGCCTCTGCTTCCGTCTTCGGTGACGATCAAGTCCTCAGAGGAAGCGCCCTCAGGAGCTTGTTTCCAGGCCCACTTCTCTTTGAACTCGGCAGGGCAGTTGCGCATGATGCAGTCGACGATCTTGTCTCCAATCACGGGAAGAAACTTGAAAGCATGTCCGCTGCCGCCCGTGGCAATGAAGAGGCCTTGCCAGTGCGGCTGATAGTCGATCAAGAAATCGGCCGTCGGAGTGTCCATGTACCAGCAAAGTCGTGTTTTGGTGAAGGGTCGATCCTCCAACCCAGGCAGGGGAACCATCTCACGTAGAGCACGGCGAAGATCCTGCTCGCCTTCAGCTGGAATTGAGAGCGTGGGGTCGGAAACTTGAGTATAAGTCTGAGAGATCTTGAGGGACAGAGGGGTGATGGAAGCTTTCGGCGAAGAGGGAAGTGGTGCCGTGCCCAAAGTGGTGGGATTGATGTATCCGTACGCGTGTCGGGCAAACTTGAGGACGCGGTTGGAGGGAGGAATAACAAACAATCCTGTTGAAAAGTTCAACAAGACCGGCATCTTGCTCAACCGCTGCTGCTCCTCTTCCGTGAGGTCTAGGTAGCCTAGGACTTGGCCTGTAGCCGTGGCCTGGCCCGATAAATCCAGCAAGGCCCCTGTCCATGATCCCGCGGCGAGAATGACGAGATCGGCCGACAAGACGCGCCCGTCAGATAGTTTGGCACCCGTGACAGTGTTGTCGTGATGCTCCAATGAGGTTACTGTGCCGCTAATGAAGGTGACGCGTCCGGTCTGTCGTACTTGGTCGTAGAGCCACGCCATGGATGCCCCGGCATCTGCCCACCCACTGGACTCGTTGACATAACCCCACGCGCCTGAGCTGCCACCAGTGCCTGCAGCCTCGCGGATGGCGGCAACATCGGGAAGTTCGCGGACGCGGCCGGCCATGTTGGGGTCAATGGAGGCCATGGACCGCACGTTCTCCCAGCTGTCGCGGACATACTCCATACCGGTCTTCTTCTTGAACCTGTCGGCATTGGTGTTGTCGAGATTCTGCAATGACGTCGGTAGGGGTGCATCAGCTACCAGGACCAAGCCGCTCTCGTGGTATCGCCCTTGTGCACCGAGGTCCTCTGGCTTCGCCTGCTTTCGCCACTGGACCTGAGCTTCGGCTGCCAGAGCAGCGTACGCTGGGTCGGCGTAGTCGGCTCTAATGATGCGACTCGTATCAACGCTTGCAGCGTCGCGAGCAGGAAAGACATCGGGCTGGACCGCGTCAGACCTGTCGACGACGGTTATGGAACATTGAGAGAAGGCATCGCGTCTAGCGAGAGACCAGGCAGAGCCAAGTCCAAAAACGCCAGAGCCGATGATGAGAATTGAGGAAGGAGGAGAAAAGGATGCAGAGGAAGAGGGAGGAATTGGTGAGGAAAGGGAAGAAGCCGGAGCTGCCATTTGGAAGGCGGAATTCAAGGTTTCAATAAGCGGGGTGGGAATCATAAAGTTAGGGCTACTGTTCACGGTCGCGACACCCTAGGCCGTGTGTTGGCCCGTTCTTTGTTCCAAAGTGGTACAAGGCCCCAACGCGGCAGGAACGTCCGGCTTAGACAGAAGCACAGAATGTTTCAAACGGCTGACAGCCAACTTTGAGACCTGAGAGTGCAGGCAGTTGGCTTTAAATGTGTAGTGATAAGGAGCGGTGACTGTGCAGGAAGCTGATATGGTACGAGAGAGGAAACAAAGTCCGCAAGGTATACACTCATGTAATGATTAAGGCGTGAGGGGAAGGAAGTGAGGTGGGCAGGATGTCGGCCGATTTCGAACTCGCCTGATCCGCGGCCCATAAAGCGAAATGTCATTCGCTGGAACTTCGAAAGATAGTTAGAATATCAAGAATACCCACCGAAATTCACATGAGCACCCGCACCCGCACCCGCACGGCTTAACCTGCATTTCCGTTCGGTCCCACCTCCAGAAACCGTAGACAAATCACGGCAGGTTGATGGCTTCCTTGAAGCAGATACACAGGTGAAGCAAGTTGGAGTCCACTTTGTACACCAATGTTGGTGACAGGCACAAAGAGTTATTGGACTGATGAACATAGGGTAGCTCCAAGATGTAAGGGCACCTGAATAAAATATTGCTGGAGGCAGTCATCACCTAAAAGAGTTAACCAGGGATCTTGGACGTGCTTGTGCAGTATCTCCGTTCCGGCCCGGGGTCTCCGGAGAACCCCAATGAGCATGGACCCTTCTTGGTGTTGGTCACGGACTTTCGCACTCCCTAGTCACACCCAAACCCCTTCCGCGTTTGCCCTAGAGTATGAATAATGGAGTGGCACGGCTGTACCGGTGTAGTGTAGCCCTTAACATCATCAACTCGTGCATGAGTTGAGTGTGCCTGAAAATCGGCGTGCAAGGTCGTGAACTTGCTGTTCGATTCCGTGGGGGCGCGCACAGACCAAGTGGAAGAAAGCGCGTGGCAGGCCTGGAGTTCAAGCCGCGAGACGTGCCAAGAAGGCTTTCTGATGGACACTATATCGACCTCGACGCAACCAACCCTCGCCGCAATGCGTAGGCGCTGTCCATCCACCGAAAATGTCTTCAAGCAGAAAAATTGCCGAGTTCCCTGACGTAGAGGCCAAGCTGCAGAAAATACCGACTAAGCAATCCGCATTTGAGCGACAAAAGCTCGAGGCTGAGGCGAAACGTCGGAGAGAAGCTGCAGAGACAGCCGCAGTCTACGAGGACTTCGTCAAAAGCTTCGACCGCGATGATAATGACGGAAGTAATGCATACGACTCGCGCACGACGCCCTCAAGACTTGGCGCCGGTCCGCCCGAACGATCGGCGTTTGGCAGAGAGACGCCGTATGGAGGAGGTGCAGGCAAGAGACACTTTGGCGCTTCCACGGGTTCCTTAAAGAGCGGACCAGGTTCCCTAGGCCCTGCCCCATCGTCTTTCGGGAAAAAGCGACCATACGATGGATTCCAGTCAGACAACCGGAGGGACGCAGATGAGGGCCGTGGAAGGTTGAGGAATGACACCCGTGAGGATTCTGGGCCGAGGTCTGTCTCCAAGGTGTTTGATAATGCCAGCGATGACGAGGAAGAGGCCGTTCCCACAACCACCGACCGAGCGGAAGAGAAAGCAATTTCAAAACCTACGCTGCGACTTGCCAACCTGCCACCCAATACCTCTCCAGCCGCCATCAAGGCTCTGATCCCTTCCAGGCTGACTGTTGAGAATGTCAAGATTGTTCCGCCGTCTGGTCCTTCTGGTCCCTCAGGGAATGAAAGGAAGTCTATTGCGGCAATTGTCACTCTGTCTAAGGAAACACCAGCTACCGAAATTGATGCGACTGTGAGCTCACTACAAAACCGCTATCTCGGCTACGGTTTCTACTTGTCCTTGCACAGGCACCTTTCGTCGGCTGCGATAGCATCCGGGTTAACCACTCTTACAAGCTCGGCGACTGTAGCGCATCCTTTTGGAGCAAAGCGCGTTGAGGAGCCGTCAAGAAACCAGTGTCCTAGCCACGGGGGCTACAGCCGAGGATTTGCGCCTCCACCATCATATGGTCCTCCTGTTGGGGGGCCACTCAACAGAAGTGGTCTTTTACATGTCCCTATCCGGCCGCCACGGGACATCAAGAAACTACGAATGATTCACAAAGTGATCGAAGCAGTACTTGAGCATGGTCCAGAGTTCGAAGCCCTCCTCATGTCTCGTCCAGACGTGCAGCGAGAAGAAAAGTGGGCGTGGATCTGGGACGCCAGAAGCGAGGGCGGAGTATGGTATCGCTGGAGGCTGTGGGAAATTGTGACTGGCGCCCAGTCACGGAGAGAAAAGGGCAAGTATCTGCCTCTATTTGAGGGCAGTCATGCTTGGAAGGTGCCAGATCAGCCCCTAGCCTACGAGTACACCACGGGGGTAGACGAGTTCATCTCTGACTCGGAGTACAACTCTTCCGACGAGGATGATTTTGAGGATGAGCAAAATCGACAGGGCGAACCCGGTTCTGGACATAATGATGGAGAAGATACCTTCCTCAATCCCATCGACAAGTCGAAGCTGGCCCATCTCCTCGCGCGACTCCCGACAACGCTGTCCAAAATCAGGAAGGGAGATATCGCGCGTGTCACCACATTTGCCATTACCCACGCAAGTCGAGGCGCCGACGAGGTAGTCGATATGATCGTGTCCAACGTTGAGACCCCTTTCGCATACACATCTGCGAATCCAGAGCACAAACAGGGAGGAAAGGACAAGGAGAGCCAAGACGGCGATTCACGAGGTGCTTCGCCTGCGCCAGACGACAAAACCGCGACCGGTGCCCCTGACTTGAGCGCAGCACGCTTGGTTGGCCTCTACGTAATCAGCGACATATTGTCCTCGTCATCCACGAGTGGAATCAGACATGCCTGGCGTTATCGGCAACTGTTCGAAATCGCACTTCGAAATCGCAAGATCTTCGAGGTGCTGGGTATGATGGCAGAGAAGCTCAACTGGGGCCGGCTGCGCGCCGACAAATGGAAGCGCAGCGTGGGGCTTGTACTCAGTTTGTGGGAAGGATGGTGTGTATTCCCAGTAGACAGCCAGGAAGTCTTTGCCAGCACTTTCGAAAACCCACCGGGTGCAAAGAAGGAGGAGAGTGGCAACGAGACGGAACGAAAGAACGGCGGCCGGTGGAAAACGGTCGACGGTTCGGCTGCTGATGCTAGCAAGGCAAGCGGCTTTTTGCCCGTGTCAGAAAAACCCGACACCGAATCAGACTACGTCCACAGAATGCTCGAAACCGGCGACACTGATGGGGAGTTGGGGTCGCCTCGACGGATATATTCCTCGAACTTTGAGGTGTTTTCAGATGACGATCTAGACGGAGACCCATCACAGGATTTCCGCATGTTAGCTATCTCAGTGGATAGGGACACCAAGATGGGCGAGGCAGAACCCTCGGAGATGCAGAGGCCAGGGACCGATCAGGAAGCTCTCAAATCCGTTGGGGGGATACAGTTGTCGGCGACAAAGGCAGCACCTTCCCGGAAACGAATGCGGGCTGTCGACATGTTTGCAGATTCAGGTTCAGATGAAGAGACTTAGCTGGCTGCCCAAGCCGAAAAAGGAACGGTTCATAGGCCTACAGTAATGTTAGAAAGCAGCAGCAGCAGCAGCAGCCCTACAGAACCCTGCGATCATGATGGGGGTAGCCGCTTGCAAATGCACGACGGAGCGGAGGAGGACCCCTCCTTGAGATAAGATTAGATCGCCAAGAGATCTTGTACGACCAAGCTGCAAGCTGATGCCCGACGGATTGATAAAATCGAGCTATCGGCAGCAGTGCCGCCGTCGCGCCCATCATTCGCCTAAAACGGTACCTGAGCTTGCTTCTGCTGCACGGCACACGCGCCATTGTTACACTCCGATTCCCAGGAGATCCTAAAGTCGCATTTGCCGTTTCAATCGTGAACCGAAAGCGGCACTTGTGATGCTTTACTTCGGGACGGATTTCGTTGATTCGTGGATAACTGAAGTCAAGATTGAGCTGGCCCGACAAACGTCGAGTAGATTACACTTGTGAAGAGGAAATGGCATCTAACGTGTATATAGGGTAAGATCCGAATCCAATTATAACTTGAAGCCATCAAGAAGAAGTGCTCCATCTCACGTCATGGCCGTGCCCTCGGCTTTGTCTGTGCCTTGTGAGTCTGCGCAATGATATGGCGCGAGCAATATTCCTGGATCACCACTCAGTCCAGCCAACGGCTGTGCCATTGCGTTTTGCTTCAGACCCGGTCTACAAATAACTTTTCCGCATTCCTATTTGCCACAAGAAGCCTGGTTTAGCGGCCACAAGCGGATCCAGCATTCCATTTACCGTCTTTGAACTTTCTTAACTAATCCAAGCAATCCATCGTCTGTGTGCAGCTCCCAACTATATTCGTTGTTGCTACTTCTAACCGCAGCTACCGCCGCATACCAGCATAGAAAGTGCTTCCTAGCCCTAAGGTAGTTAGATACACCAAAAAGCCAAGTGAGATGAATGCAATAGTGCCAATAGGCTCAAGCAGCCTGAGATATCCCGTGGGATATTATGTGTTTTGCTGACCGAACGTCCATCCAGGCAGGTTCTTTGACGCACACCCCACTGGTGTCCCGCAGTGACTTCGAATCCGTCTCAGCCAATAGAAACTTGCTCATCCACGCGCACCCCACCACCCAGTTCGCTCCTGCATCTGATAGTCGAGACTGGCTCCCGGGTAAGAGCCCCCCTCCTAGGTCTGGTCCCCTTCGTTGTATCACCACTCGGCGGGGAGCGCGAAGAAAGATCAGAATTGTTACTGTTGATCAAGTTTTCCTCCGGCGAGGAGCCTCTCCTTCCAGACGCAATCTATCTGCCACCCACTGCTATCGCATCCACTGCGCCGGTATCACTGGTGACTTGCTGATTCTGCTTCCACTCCGGAGCTGCAACTTGCGCGCGAGCGCCGCCTCACCTGAGCCCAGCTCTTCTCTCGCTTCCATTCCGCTCCGCTCCCTCCCACCCGTCTACCGTACTCCGAATCAGGTTCCTCTAAGACCGGCGACAGCGCCGGTTTACTCACACTCACTTCTACTGTGCTTTTCTTCATCACCCTCACGACGGGCCACACCGTTGAAGCTTGGATCCCAGCCCCATATCTCTACTACCACTACCGTCCTTAGCCTGGTTCCACTGCCTTGTGCCACCCAGAATTCTGGATACCTAGTACCTGGTATTCACGTCACTACAGATTAGTGATAGGACGAGCCGCATTCACCAACAGTCGGCGCAAATTCTTCGGGGGCCGGGAGACACCTTATTCTAGGGCCGGTGCCCTTGACGGTGGAAAACTGTGTTGAAGAAGCGTGTTAAGCATGGACAAGGTCGCCGTTGGTTGATGACCATCCTCCGCATCTCCCGAGGACTCCCGAAACCTTCTTCCCTGTCGGGCTCGGCTAGATATTTCGCCATCACGCCCGTTGAACGCAGAGCCGCAGGCTCTGCGGTGACTACACGCTACCTTTGGCTTGCGATAACTGTCAACGGCGTCGACGATACACATTCTACGATCAACACTCCTATCCTGCGAGACGAGGATCCATTGGCCGTTGACTCTGGTCCCGCCTTCCTCAGCTTGAACATTGCAAGCTTCCGGCCCTGGACGCAGGATTTTGCGATTCTCAGGTCTCTCAGTCTACTCTCACCCGCTGCGAATTTGTAGCCTGCCGTGCTGGATATCCAATGACTTGCGGTGCCCACGTCCGAGTTCATTTATCATATTACTGTCGAGGCACTTTGCCTGAAAGCTTGCGCCCTCAACCCCGAGACGAAGTCACTTGTCAGACTGGTACCTCAGATACAGTTCCGGTTATCAGTCTCGAGTCACGACGATGCCAATAATAAATGGCCAGAAAATGGCCTGGTAAGTCCAGCCTTAAGTTCATATACAAATGCTTTTCCCCTACACTGTTGTATCCAATACTCTTCCTGTGTCTCGTTTCCTTTCTTCACCAGAGCGCCTGTGCCGGCCGGGTGCCCGCAGAGGTGGTGTGTGCTGTTGCACATGCTCCCCCCCTCCCCTGTGCACGGTCTTGCCAACTGGTTGATTTGCACCTTTGTATGCCTACAAGCGCTTCATTGGCTAACGCACTCTTTCCATTAGCGCGCCATGCATACGCGGTCACCGCTCTACAAAATGCACTCACCATAGCGAACGTGTGATGGTGCCGGTACGGAAACCGGGTCGTCCTCTCAGCACATGCCCGTGTCCCCCGGGCAGACCTTGCGGGTGTGGAGGAGTTAAGGTCGCCATACCGCGCAAGCAGAAATGCGGATGCGGGTCTGAGGACACGACAGAGACGAACGGAAGTGAGCATAGTCACTCACCCACAGAAGTTGCTCCGACATCACCAACCCGGCCTCCATTCCGTATCAGCAAATCGAGCTCTGGCCCAAGGACGAACAGTCGGAAGCAGTCCTTTGACCCCGCCAATCTGGAAAGGATGGACCCCATGTCCATCAACATCGTCAACTTCAACGGAAATTCGGTGCCTATTGTCGGTAACGGCATGACAACTCAAGTCTCAACTCCCGTCCTCTCCGGGTTTGGGACAGGAACGGCGACAGTCGTGATGACAGGAGTTGGTACAGACATTGGATTTATTCCTCAGAGGCCCAGCAACGGAATCCCTCATGTACATGATATGGGTTTTGGGCCTCCGTTGACTTACAGGTTCGATGCGCAGTATAGCCAAGCGCACAACCAGCCTCCGCAAACCCCGTCACACGAGATAAAAGCCGAAGACGACAACCGTACTGCGCATACGACGAACGGACTACACACAAACGGGCTTCGCAGCAATGGGCATCACACCAACGGACTTCGTACTCCAACAACGCCAGCTCCCGTAATGAATGGATCGAGGAGTAACGGCGTACCAATTGCCGCGCGACCACAGAAACCCGCCGACTCCCGCCCGCCTCTCTTGCCTAAAACCAGTAGCACAACATCGGGAGGCAGCTGCTGTGGGGGTGGCAAGCAGCCGATGGCTCCGCCTCAACCCATGTATGACAAGTCGTTTGTGCCACAGTTCCAACCGCCGGTAATGGACATGAAAAATCAGAATTTCTCGGGCCCGGCCTTCCAATATCCTACATTCTACACCTACCCGCCCGAGTTCGGTTCGTGGCAGCATCCGGTCAACCCAGCCACCTGGCAGCACATGGTCGCTTCCCAACCAGGCATGCCAATCGAGGCGCCGTCGTTGTCAACCCCTTCCCTTAACGGGCATGCCGATGGTCTCGCTACGACCCACCAGTGCGTTTGCGGCCCTGGTTGCCAGTGCATCGGGTGCCTGGCCCATCCGTTCAACGACCAGATGTATCAATATATCAGCAACGCCTACAGCGAAAGCGACACGGGGAGCAACAATGCGACCCCGGCACCGGCGGCCGGCTGCTGCAGCTCTACCCAAGCCCATAACCCCACCCAGGGGACAGCGCCCGACTCTCCACCGCAGGCTCAGACGCCCAGTGATGCTTCGGCTTTGAGTGAGGAACAGGCCTTACCGACTGGTGACTTTGTCTTCTTCGAGTTCCCGATAGCTTGCGGAGGTGATGTGGTTTACTGCCCATGTGGTGACGATTGTCAATGTGAAGGATGTCTGGTGCACAACAGCGCTGCCATTCCTCTCCAGCGAGGCGACTGGCAGGATGGCTGAAATACGAAACGGGATGAGAAACGACTTTATGGATGAGACTTATACATACGCACCCGTCATGTTGCGCGAGATATGGCGGGGATTTTTGCCATGAGTTTACGCGGGATATATATACGTTGCGGAAGGCAACGAAGGAGGATGAAGGCGAGTGTCCGAGGACGATTAATCTCGGGACCAGGCGCTAACTGCCAAACAGAAGAATTTATGATACCCAAACTATGCGTAAGAGATTGCTGGTATTGATATACCCCGAGCCATATATAGCAATGTGCTTTTCAGCATGATTATCCAATGGAACTCTCCGTTCAACTATCTATTGCTCAATGATGTATGATCCCGTGCAAATGCCGTATACAGGAGCTTTGTAAGCCTAAAGCTACGCGGTTTGATTCGTAGACATATAGTTGAGTATTTTTATTAAACACGTCTTCACACACGTTTAGACTGTCCGTCCCATAGACTAAAGTCGAGCTTGATCAGCAAACGTTCCGTAGCGAGGCGGGCA
Organism: Diplogelasinospora grovesii; assembly: GCA_033297225.1. Classification (NCBI taxonomy): domain Eukaryota; kingdom Fungi; phylum Ascomycota; class Sordariomycetes; order Sordariales; family Diplogelasinosporaceae; genus Diplogelasinospora; species Diplogelasinospora grovesii. The sequence continues at coordinate 443,551 of MU853754.1, forward strand.
GCTGAAGAAAGACCAGCGAACGGGAGGGGCTTTAGCTCCCGTCCACTACAGGTACCTTGCCTGTAAAGCGGGGTAGTTCCCGCAGGCTTGTTCCTCGCGCGATGTCCCAGAATTGATTGGTCTCTTTCCCACTCCAATCTGTACTCGCAAACGGCTCCAACTGCATTCGAAGTTTGTTGGTATCTCCATTGAGCGCTCACTTCCAAATTCTCTCCTTGCTGAGCTCCCTTCTTTGATTTGCCTTCTTGGACTCTCTGGGCTATATTGGCTTTCGGTCCTCCTTGTATTCAGACCTCTGAGGATTTTGCATACCTTGACAATTTGGGGACGACGGACAGAGTACACAGCTGCATGCTGTGCTAGTCGTATCTTGGCACATACCCTAGGAGATTTTCGGCTTCATATCTATCAGGTGGTTAAAAGCTGGCAGATCATGGATCGACAACGATCTAGATCGCCCAAAAGACAACGTTCTGGATCACATGAGCGTGGACATGAGCGCGCATCATTTTCTTCAACGAGACGGCGGTCTCGTTCGCCTGAAAAGGGTGACCATGCAGACATAAAGGGCCATTACGGAAAGAGATCACGATCAAAGTCACCCACAGAGGATTGTAGCAATAATCGGGATCATAAGCGGACAAAGCACGATAGAGACAGGGACCATGAGAAACACGGCAACCGGGATAGACGCCATGAAAGGGACAGAGATCGTCACGGCCGTCATGAACCAACTGGGGACCCAGACCGGAGGGATAAAAGCCGCGACAGAAAACATGACCGGGACGGAGACAAGGAAAAAGATAGGGAAAGCGACAAACGACACAAACACCATCACCACCATCATGAGGAACGACGAAGGCCGAAGGCAGCGGATTTCTATGAAGAACGTCACGACGAGAAGGATGTTGTTGTTCTCCCGCATGGTGCCCGCACACTTTCGACACGCAACGACTTTACGACGTTTGAACCACTATTCGCCCACTACCTCGACCTCCAAAAGGGCTTGGATATGGGCACACTAAAACAGGATGAGATCCGCGGCAGGTGGAAAAGCTTCGTCGGGAAATGGAACCGGGGTGAGCTGGCTGAGGGGTGGTATGATCCTGCCATGTTCACCCGGCTGGTCACCACCACAAACTTGGTGTCTTCTTCCTCCGTACTATTACCTTCTGGAACGAACAACATGGCACCACCAAGCCTCCAGTCTGGCTCGGACGGAAGAGAGAGACCAGAACCATCCTTACGACAGCCCAGTATCGAAGGGATAGAGAGAACCCAACACAAGCACGGGGATAGTGAAGATGACGACGATGACGATGATTACGGACCCCCACCGCCACCCGTTAGCAGGACGAATGGTTCACAACAACAACAGTTCGGGGCCGCACTCCCATCGCTAGACGACCTCCGAGCCAGAGACGACTTGATCTCAGAAGAACGCCAGGCAGCCCGCGCAGCGGAGATATCAGACCTCCGGTTTGCCCGCAAGGCTGACCGGTTACAGCAGAAGGAGAGGCTGGACGACTTACTCCCAAAGGCAGAAGCGGGTTCTCGTGAACGGAAGCTGGAGAAAAGAAAGGAGTTGAACGAAAAAATGCGCGCATTTAGGGAACCCTCTCCCGGCGGGGAAGTTCCCGAGGGTGAATTACTAGGGGGCAAGGATAGTCTAGATGATTACAAGAAGATGCTTGCGGCACAACAAGCCAAGAAGACGGAGCGTCAGGTGCGCAGGGAAGAAATACAGAGGGCGAGAGCGGCCGAACGAGAGGGACGGATTAGGGAGTATAAACTCAAAGAGGAGGGGACTGTGGAGATGTTACGGGAGTTGGCTAGACGGAGATTCGGTTAACTATCTATGTCAAGTCAAAAGTTCATTTTCTGGTGGTGGTTCAAATCCGGGCATGAATCATACTGTAAATCGAGGTGTAACTAGATGGATAGAATTGGTGGTAACAAAAGGCTTTTTCTCATTCAGTTATTATTTTTTTGAGGCCTTCTGAGTAGCTAGCACACAAAACTAGGTAAAAACCAACGAAATTGACCCAGTGACCACACATACCCTTGCCTGTACTTCGTTCTACCAGAAGTCGAGAACTGCCGTCTCTGTCTGACATAGCTCCGGTAGTAAGTTGGTATTTATTATTATATACTCATTCATGTACGCAATGCTGGGGGGGGGGAGGGGCTAGCCCTCAATATGGCACCGCCGACGAAGGACAAGCATCGTATAGACTCGACGGTCGGCTGGTATACTCTGGCGGGTCCTCCCCGGGGACGTGGAAGCCGTCTGTCACGAGGTATATATCGGGGTTGAATGATAATGAGGATCCCGATGATGATGATGATGATATCACTGATCGAGTGCTTTCTGTAGAGGGGCGTGATACTAATGTTGTCGAGCTGCTGTTACTGCCACTGCCACTGCCACTGCTGCTGTTGCTGTTACTGCTACTGCTGACGCTGGCTAGAAAGCGTATGTCGGCTGGCATGTTGGCGTATTTCGGGTCTTGGTTCGGCGGTGTTGTTGTTGGTGGTGGTGGGGTGCTTCTTGGCCGAGGCACCGGGTGGATCGGGCCAGGCGCGGGAGCAGCAGTTGAGGTCGTGGTAGGTGCAAGCCACGTTCGCTGTTCTTGCTGGTAGCGGCGTCGTTGTTGTTGTTGTTGTTGTTGTTGTTGTTGTTGTTGCTGGTAATGATAGTGATGAAACTGCATAGACGATCGTGGTGATGGGGTGTATTGCCTGTCATGTTGAGCCATAGCTGCTGCTGAAGGGACTGCTTCTTCTACATGTCCTTGCGGACGACCATCCGTGGTGGCAGAGGTAATGGGTCTCCAGTTCTTTTGAAGTTGTGATACTGTGAGGACTATGGAGAGCGTGTGCGAGAAGATGGCGAGCACACATAGGCCATATACTGTCTTGGGTAGACCACAGATGAAGCTGAGGTCATCGGTGGTGTCCCTGGTGACTTCGCCTCGGATTTCATTGTTTGTCAAATCTTGGCTCGGTTAGTAGCCGCTCTGTTTGCTGGTTGGGGTTGGGGGGCGGAGGATGAGGATGAGGATGAGACGTAATAGGGAGGAAGGAGACATACAGTTGGCTCTTGTCAGGCCACTACAACTGGCCGGCACCCCAGCTATGCTGAGAACAGTGATCTTGGAGATGGCGAGGCCCATCATCATTAGGTCGCCGAGGACCGTGGCGATGGCGAAGAAGCGCCATGCCGCCGACAACCTCCCAAACCGCAGAAGGCAGAGGAGGCCGAGGAGGAATGTGTGGTATGCGAGCGTACCGGAACCCTGAGAACCATATAAGCAACAGCCAAGGCGAATAATGGGGGTTGTTGGAAAGTCATGATTACCAGCAACCGGATGGCATCCAACAAACGCCGGCCCTCACCGATGCCCCTTTGGCTGATGTAATGAAACAGATACGCGAATGAAGTGTATACAAATACCGACGACAGCCATTGGAAGAGCCGCACTATTATCGCCGACGTATCAAGCACGCTCCATGGCTTTCTGGGTGTCTGCTGCTGCTGCTGCTGCTGCTGCTGCTGCTTCTCTTCGTCCGCCTGCTGCTCTTGGCTGCAACTCCGTCTGCTGGTGCGGCAGGGCATGATGGAGCAGTCACCTGTTCGCCTGTCCTTGGCGAACTGGAGACCAACAGCAGGCAGCGAAGCGAGATGTATTGGCAGCAACCACTCTTTTGGTGTTTTTGCAGGCAGCAGATGGCGACAGTTGGTTGTTTGAACAGAAAAGAGAAATATCCACTTAAAAGAAGCTTATTCCCAAGTCCAGTGTCAAGTTCCAACCCAAAAGAACAGAGTAGCCCCATTAAGCTGCTGCCTGGCCATTGTGATGTGCTTTCAAGTGCGAGGTGCATTTGACACGTGCAGAATTGACCAATCACCCACGCTAGAGGGAGGCATCCCGCTAACTGGCCAGTTGCTGGCTGCTGTTCCCGCATCCATCCGTTTGCGTTTGGACCACTCCCACCGGGCGTTCGCTGGCGTTGGCTTCGTTGAGGCTGTGCCCCCCTTCACTATCCCAGTGCGGTAAAGGCCGGTCAACCTTATCTGTTCCATGGCTTCCGATTACGCGTCCTCTCCAACCACTCTTCCGCGGAATGAATGAAAGGTCCTCTCTCCTGGCCGGCGCTTCATGACATTTCTATACGGAGTAACATCCCCCTCCCTGCGTGCATTCTGCCTTACCTCGCGCGTAGAAGTAGTTACATGCAATACCTCTATCTTGAGAAAATGATGTCAAGTGACAACGGGAATGAAGATATGAAACCTGCTCGCCTGAGGCAGAAGAGACAAACCTGCCCCTCAGCGGCGCCCAGCATTACCCAAAGATCCCGTAGGTCGCTACGAAAGGCGCCGAGTGCTGCAGCTCCACTTCGGCTCCGGAATGGCCTGCCACTGTTGGTTCGCGCCCACGCCCAGTCTCTTCTCTGCAGAGCAGAAGGCACGAGAGAACAGCGGACAACACAGCCTCCTTGGATTTTATTCAGCTCGGGGATCAGCCCATGGGTCAGGTAGTATTCCATTTGTCGGTGACAGCTGCGCGCTGTCAAACAAAATGAACGAGCGGCGCACAACCGGAGCATTTTAAGTCTTTTTTTAGTTTCGTTTGTGTTTGCTCGATCGTTCAATTTCCGTTTCACTGGTCTTTCAACCACGTTCGCTCGCCATCTTCCCAGTGGAAGAACCCGACGTCAGCAATGGCGTGGGAACTTTCAAGATGGCTTGTCCTAATGCGCATGTTCCAGCTGATGGGAGCCATGGCATCAGGCGGTCTGAACGGCTTCCTTGCTGCTTTCATTTACAGCAGGAAGTTAGGCTTTTCGCAAAACATGATGGTACTTGAGTTCCTGGTATGCCGTGACCATTTTCTACAGTAAATGTTTCTGGTGTTGTGGACCGTAATTGACGTCATCTGTGAATAGATCTGTGTTCTGCTCGTCTACACGTCGTTGGCCCTCATCATTCAGCACACCGGCCAGCGGTCCAGGAGAACAGCATGGCTGACAACATTTATCGTTGCCGATGTCATCTTTCTCGCGATGGACCTTGGTATTATCTCACTGCTCGCCCAGGCCGGCGTCCCGTCCAACTGCGCCGGGCTTACACGACAGGACTTCACCAAGGACGATAAGCCAAACCAACCGGCACCAGGATACACCACCATCCGCTTCAGCAACGAGAGCTCCGGGCAGCTCGGCGAGCTCGACAAGTACTGCGCGTTCGAGCGGAGCTACTACTTTATCGCTATCGGTCTTGTGTTTACCTACATTGTCACCATAGTCCTCACCATTCTACGGATATGCGAGAAGAACTATACCAGGAACTCTAGGGTGAACGAGCTGTTGGACGCGCTGGAGCGGGCAAATGAGAAGGCGGACGCGATGTCACCACTGTCGTCATCTCCATATCTCACTCCACCTGTGCCACCAGCTCCCTCGAGCGAGGGCATCATCACGCGAAACACCTCGGTGCGCAGTAACGTGACCAACTTTACGGCCGTTACATCCTCTACAGCTTCTTCACATGGTCCTAGTTATGGCCCACGGCCACCGCTATTGGCATCCAACCGCATGCCAGCACGCCGACCCCTTAGTCAATATTCCTCAATACCACCGGTCCCCCCGCGCAGACCATCAATGCCTTCTTCACCTCCGAGATTAGCAGGACTTGGTTTGGCAGGGCATCAGTCCGGACAAGGGTTCGTGCCGGTTCCGTTGCATGAGGAGGAGGATAGGGATAGCGTAATGGACGACTCAGCCGCGCAAGCAGCGTTGGTCTCGGACGGGATGCAGCATCATCCAAGCCAACCACAACACCAACAGCAACAACAGCAACAACAGCAACAACAATATCACCAAATATACCACCATCCGTCGCAAATGCGTATGCCCATGCTAGCAGAAGACGAGGAACAGCAAGCAGAGGCAGCGCTAGTGTCGGACGGCATACGGCCGTCAGAGCCCATGCTACCCCCCTACGAGCCGGGTAGCAGTAGCATGCCTGGGCACGGCGCCAACGAGAGTAACGAGATGAGGCTGAGCGAATACGTCAAAGGGGAGACGAGGGCGCAGCATATGAAAGATTCTGGGAGGTATTAAACACGCGTGTGCAAAAGTAAAGGGCGGCCGATCCGTCTTAATTTCATGATAGCATCATTCGGCGTCCGGGAATGGGACAAGATATGTCTAAATGGGTTTTCTTTTATTGGGTTTGGGTACCTATGGCGGTTATTTCATGGGATGGGACGGGTAACAGGGCTTGAACGGAACGGACACAGGAGTTTGTGATAAGTACCTTATTTACCTTACATCATAAAAAGCCTGTTAATGATATCACTTAGTTTCTTAAGGTCTGAGCTCAGCCATCCCCTATGCAAAGAAGCAAAATATCTAAATCCCTCGGCTCGTAGTCCAGGCTACTCTAGTCTTGAATACCAGCAACATCAGAATGTGCACCCGGTACCTCGGTCGAACAAGTAATGATACGGACTGGTCCTATCATTCTGGAGATTTGGCCCCTTTCGTCGCGTCGGAAGGCGTCGAGTGTGAGGTCATAGCACGGCACTCGTTACCTGCAGAGTTCCTTCCTTCCCAAGGCCCCTTAGCCGAACGATGAATATTACGGCAGGTATGACCCAACGTAAATCTGTGTCTCCTCCAACTTCGCGCGGGCAGAATGTTCCTACTTGCATCCAGCAATAATGGCATGCATTGTCGCCTCTAATTATTCTCAACCACATTGAGCTCCATTGACCTTCTTTGGGAGGGACGATATTCTCAAACGCCTGGAAGAGATTTTCGACTCTGCGGGTTACCATACCCGTGCAGCTCTCACTGGCTTGGGTTGGCATTGGGTAAGCTAAGACGGCGAAATTAGTCCTCTGACAATATTAGAAGAAGAAAAGCTAATAGTGAGCTTGATAGAAAATCGGCCATTGCGATCAACTACGCGTTGCGGCATCAAAAGCGACATGCCGAGACTTCCATATTCTGGGTCCATGCTCTAACAGCCGCCAAGATTCAGCCAGAGTTTTAGAGACATTGAAACTAGAGGGCCGCGACGATCCCAAGGCTGATATCCTGAGATTGGTTTATGACTGCCTGCCAGATGAGCGCAACGGTCCGTGGCTCATAGTCTTGGACAACGCCGGATGACCGGACACTCTTTCAGTCGACAACCCAGGGCAGACAGCCGGACACGATAGCAGCACGGCCACAAGTCAGTTCATATCGATCGCTCTCGAGCTTTCTCCCGCAATACTACCATGGCTCTATCCTCATTACCTCTCGCGACCGCGCTGTAGCGGAGGATTTTGCTGGAAGCACTTCTTCCATCATTCCCGTTCATGTCACTGAACGAGATGGACTCGGTGCGCTTGCTTCGAGAGCGTTCAGGAGACAAGCAGTCATCGGATGAAGACGACGCGTTAAACCTGGTCAAGTCCCTCGACAAATATCCCTCTTGCCATCACCCAATGCTGCCGCATCTTCATCTCCAATGGCGCCTCGAGCATTACGAGATACATCAGCTTGTACCGCAAGGGCCCTTAAGCACCGTAAGCACCATGATACTCAGCTCAACATCCCCGTGCCGGAGGCTGTCTCTGTAACCTGGCAGCTATCGTTCGATGCCATTCGCAAGCATCATTCCAGCTCCTTCAAGCTTTTGTCGCCAATGAGCCTCCTCCACAATGACGACATGCCTGACTTCTTGTTCATCGGGCATTTCCCCAAGTATGGAGGCGACAGGTCTCTGTTTGAGAAAGATATCACCCCGCTTCTCCGGTTCTCGCTGGACACCATTGCTTAGGATATAGAGAGAGGGATTGAACGGGGTTCGAGGATGACGGGTTGTAGAATTTTATGAATTGGGTAACTATGGCATAGAAAAATAGGAGAAGCGTTCACGGACATCGATAAGTACCTGTAATTTATACACCTAATAAAACCGCACTTCCGACACAGGTTGGAAATCCATTCTCCAATAATCTCTTGATTCTTCTCAGAATACCCAAATGTACAGACAGACATACAATTCAGTCATGCTTTCGGAAACATTTGAACGGGATATATAATACAACTTGTTTTGACACGCTTCATGAATTTTTACATCCAACTACGTACGCTGACATCTTTTTTTATTATTTAGTTTTTAGGTATCCCTCCTCTTTTAGCTACTAGCTGTCCCGTAATGGCGATCCCTTGCCCGGACTAAAAAACACCGGCATGTTTCTGAGTTCCGCTGCTCCTGACAACACAATTCCACTCCCACTCCCACTCACACTCCCACTTCCACTCCCATTCCCATTCCCATTCCCATTCCCACCACTGCCACTGACAGATGCAGATGCACTGCCCGGTGCACTTTGCCAGCCAGTCCTCCCTCGAAGAGGCGTAGACGGCCTAAGTCCCAGTCCTCCCTCGGTCGGTATAGGCGGTGTATCCGTCCGCTTCAGCACCACTGAATCGTCCTTGCGCTGCGGTTTGAAGTTTGTCTCCCTGCCGACTTTATAGATATCCTGCAGCATGTGCTCTAGAATTCCAGCATCGTCAAACTCCAGGTATTTCCGGTACAGCTTGAGTGCGGTCCTAGCATCTTCGATACTGTCGTGAGTGACCATCTGGATGTCTTCCTTCAACAAGAACCAGGCCAAAAAGGCCAGGGACAGCTTTCTGAGGCGGGATTTCAGGTAAAAGAGTTCAATAGTGTCAATCACTTGCGCCCGGGGGACCTGGATGTTTATGACGCGGAAATCCTGCCTTAGACCATGACCCAAAAACCTACAGCCCAGATTGAGCAGGACCCAGAGCTTCTTGTATGCGATTTTCAGGGGTACTAGGCTGTGCTTGGAAACTTTTGGATCCAAATCACTGGGTGAGATACCAGAATATGTCGTGAGGTAGTCAACGACGGGCTCTTTGATGGTAATGTAGTCATCGATAAACGCATCCCCTTCCAACTCGCCCTGCCCCCGGACGATAGACACCCTTGCGAGAGCATGGGACATGGGGCGGATTGTCTCCCGTTCACCATCAGAGTTCATCTGGATTTCGGGCTGCTTAAGCGATACAAACTCCGTGTCCAGAGCCACGATGCTGTTTGGTCCGGGTTTCTCGGTTTCTGGGTCGAGGATACGGTAGGTCTTGTGGTCTGAAGCACCGAAATCCGTAAACAGCACCGAAGTATCCAGATTCTCTTTCCATTCCATGTTGAGTTTGTTGTTGGCCGCTTTTACCTGGAAAATGACGACAGACGGTATCTTCCAGGTGGCATTAAAGGTCAGCGCTTCTCCGCTCGGAACGGGCCTTACGGAAAAGTCGTTGAACAGATGCCATCTTCCTTCCGCGGGTGGCGTTGGTTCGCTGTGTGCAACTACATGGCGGTCAGTATTATACCGGAATAGGATGTGAGGAGAGACCTACCATTCACCATAGCCACAAGGTGCGGCTTCTGTGGCGGATTGCCCTCAATGTTCGCTACCAAACCAACTAGGGAGTAGACAGTGATGTCGTGGATACCCCTTTGAAGATGCAGCTTCAGGTCCTCGCCCTCGAAGCAAAAGAACTGGCCCTGATCCACAATGATTCCAATCTCCTCTGGGAGCCATCCTGGTGTAGCCCACAGTCTCCGGTGTTCCGGCGTCGTTATCGCCGCATTCAAGGTGAGCACTGCGGGCACGTTGTGTATGGTCTTGCGCATCTGGAGATTTTGGTAACGCTGGCAGCTACTGCACCAGCCCTTGGAGGTAGTCTCTCGCTCGACACCCATCTTCAGCACCTGAGAGAATGTGATCCTGGTGGCGCGCCCATTCCTAGTGGACGACGCTTTCTGTGTCGGATACATCAAGTCGTTGACGTGAGTAGCTCCAGGCCTCGTAAACTCGTTCTTGCAGCTCGTACACTTTATTGTTATTACAGCAGACGTCGCAAGCACCCGATTAGCCACGTCTTCTGGAGCCGGAGGCTGATCGAGACGGAAGAGATTTTGTTCCAGGGAAGTGGAAGCAGCACGGACGCTCCGGTATTCTTGCGTTATCCGATCCATCAGAAACCTACCGAGCCCCTGAACCATGGTATTCAACGATTGCCCGTGGACTTCTTCCTCAAGGAGACCCAGGGGTGCTGCTTGGGGGGTATTACTGAGCGCCTTAAGCATGTTGGAGGCTTGACATGTCGCGCCTTCGGTTTTTTGCATCATATCGAAGATGTATCCTAGTTCGCATAGGAGACAGAGGTCGGTAATGCAGGCTGATGCTGCATGCTGGAACGCCAAATTCCGCAGCAAAGGGGTATAGTGCATGACTTGCAAGAGAGAGTTGGCGTATGCGTTTGCAATATGATTCTCCAAACCTGCGTAGGGGGTTTTATTATAATAGCTGTTTGCGTGTGTTAGCCAGAGAAACTCGCCCAACTGATACATGACCAAGGAAAGGCCAGCCAGTGACCCGGGCTACTCACCCAAAATCGAAATCATCAACTCCAAATTTGCTGTACTTGATTTCAAAGTTTCTGTACATGGGTGGTGCATCCGGCTTTACGCTCTCGAGCTCGCTGTTTGTAATGTCGTCCCCCTGGTCGGTGCCCATTTCGGCCCCGGACGAGCTCACGGAGGGGGACCTAGCCGACTCACGTGCTTTCTCGCTGAGGAACTTGGGCGCTTGCTGAGCATTAGGCGCTTTGAAGGTAATGCGCGTGTCTTCAGCCTGGTTTCTCCGCAGACCCCTGGTATTCCGCCCGTAATAACCGAATTCCGATTGCTGCAGAGTGGAAAGGAATGTCGGATCAACCTGTACTGGTGGAGCACCGACGTCCGAGAAGAGGTCGGGGGGCCACGCTGAAAACAGGAGGTCGCGGTAGTATGGCATTCCTACAGAGCTCAACGGGCTGGCGAAGAGTTAACAGGGGCAAAGTGCGTATTTGGTGCAGGGTGCGACCGACACAGGGATGCCCAGGGGTAAGAATGTAAGTGGGAGAGTGCGTTCAGGGGTAAGAATGTGCCCATAGTTCGGTCTACACCCAGGTTGATCAAAGCCACTTACGTATCCATAGACCAGTCCAACATAGGCGGCTCCTCTTCCGGCTCAGGCATCTCAATAGGCACAGCCATGTCCGTGAAGTGTATTTTCGAGGGTGATCCCCAGAGGTGAATGTTGCACTCCGAATCCGCCATGGCAAGCGCTTCTCCCGACGACGCTATCTCGACCGATACCAGGGGCGACAGCAGATTCGCATAGCGGACGTTGCTCGAGTTAGGGTTCATAATGTCCACTACGTGCATCTGCCCTTGCTGCGAGACGACGATGCTGGTGGTCAACATCCTCGGGTGTAATCTGACGTAGGCGGCTAGCGGGGGAAAGGGCATCGGCTTCATCGAGTTCATGTTCTTGAGATCAAACACGTTGACGTAAGGGTCCAGCATGTACGTCTGCGCGGCTTGCTGCTTAAGGGAGCCACCACACGTGACAATAAAGTCGTGTTGCGCGTCCATGTCGTTGATGTACGAGGCATGCGCTTGCCAGCTTCTAACGAGCTTAAACTGCGAGTTGTTCGGGTCGAGTAGATTGACACTCCCGGTAGTGGTCGCTGCGCAAATGTACCGGCTCTTCTTCATGATGGTGTAGTGGTGTTCCGTGGGCACCTGCTTGACGATCTCGCCCCTATTGACATCGATAACAAACATGGTGTCCTGCCGGCCGGCGACCAGGATCTCGGAGGCTCCCTTGGATGTGAAGCACATGCAATGCAGGTCCTTCATGTCCTCGTGCCTACATCGCATCAAACCGTGTCAGCCGCTATCCCTTTCCTTGTATATACCCCCCATTGCCCCTGTTTGTAGGAGTGCGTACCGGATATTCCATATCGTCAGCCCCCGGCGCAGTGCCATGTGCACCGTCCGGGAGCCGAGCGCGATGATGCCTCGTTCATGGAAGAGAAACTGCCGGACGGGGCCCTCAGAGGCGGGTTGTATCTTGAATGCCGTGTATCGCTGGAGGTCGTTCCCATACAGGGACACTACACGGCCCTATTATATCCATTGCACCCATGTCAGTCACCCACTCGTATCCCCCACCCCCAATGTTGACTTCTGAAATGGAGGCGTACGTACTCGATCGCTGCCAACCCAAAGCAGCTCCTGGGCGGTATCAAAGGCCAATGCCGTCGCCGGTCTCGGATAATCGCTGTTTCCCGGTGCCGGAAAGGTGGCACGAGTGACCTGGTACTCGCAGAAATCACTGTCAGTAAGGCTGACCATGCTAGGATGGAGGCACGAAGATCCCCAGGGACACGTGGGGGTGGATAGAGGAGCAAGCATTCTGGGGGGTGGATGGTGGATTGAGCATTTTTCAGGTATACATTCGGTGAGTGAGCATTGTATCATGGGGAGGGGGGGGGAAGGGCAGGAGGGCTGTCGCGACAAGAGCAGCGATTGTACTTGCCTCGTCCCAGTCCGCGTCCATGGATCCCAAGTAGCTAAGCAAGCTTGCCAATCACATCCTTATCCCAACAAAGATATATAATATAAAGAAAAGAATGACTGTCCAAAAAAACGGCGTGGCTATTAAGCCCGTCTTCCAAAAAAAGATGTTCTATGTAAATGGAACAACGGTGGTGGGCGGGCAGCTGTGGGCTGTGGTGGGGAGGCGGGTAGGTCTGTGTCCCACCTTGCTTTCAGCCTTGCTTTTTGCGATTTCCAGGGGCCAAGACCAATTGTGCCAGTGGGGCAACGGTTGCAGGACCACACCGCCAGCCAGGAACGACTGCCCCAATTGCTACATCAAAGACGATGCATGACATTACGAATAGCTTCTGCGTAGTTGTCACATATAGAAAGAGCTATTGTAAGCTTAATTATGAAGACACGACAGCATGTAAAATACTGAACTGCTTGCAATTCTTGTCATTTGCGTGTTAGCAGTTACATCAGCCCGTCAGAACACTCGCTTGGCGCGCTTTTCTGTACCTAGTGTAGGTGTAACGACGGCAATTGATTGGTTGTATCTCGTGCCCCTCCGTGATCCTTGGCTTGCTTGAAAATGGGACTCGTGGCTGTAAGGCGTCTTATTTTGTGTGAGACTATCAGATTATAATTATTAGAGCATGCAAAGCGAAAAGGACGAGTCAACGTCTTCATTCTGAACTATGTACGAAGCCCTATTCAAGGCCATTGGTATACCGAGCACCGATCCAAAAACATAAAGCCTATCACGATGCCACAAACGCCGCTGAACAAAACGGATGGAGGAAAAAGAATCTAGGTGAGCATGACTCCTTCACTCTAGAACAAGCAAGGCAAAACTCGAAACTCGGCGCTAATTTCAGAAGCCACTGGTCTATTTGGTGAGCCAGCCAAGATAGTCGACCACGATCAATGTCAACATGCTATGGAGAATGTCAGCCTTGAATCGCGAGGATGGAATGATGGTGGAAACTTACGCATGCGGTGCAATGCGAACATAGTACGTGCCGAATCCGCGGTAGAAGCGCAGGATGCCTTCCTGCTTAGCCACCTTTACAAAGCAGTCCGCCATGCCCTTGTAGGGCAGCTTGCCGTCAGGTCCTCTCTGCTGCTTCTGTAGGCGCGTCTTGACGAAGTCAAACGGCAGGGAGAAGAACGAGGCGAAGAAGCCAGCAACGGCGCTCGCAGCGAACGTCTGCGTGTTCTTCGATCCGATCTTGTTCGCCTCAAGCCGTGCCTTGGTTTCGCTGAAGAAGGCGAGCTGGCCGAAGTTGAGGGCCATTGCACGCACGACGGTCGGTGTTGCTCCGGCCCAGAGCCCCGCGATGCCTTCGCTCTTGCTGATTGACATGAGCGCATCAATAACTGACTTGTAGTTCTTTCGCTCGGCCAAGGGCTTGAGACCGTCGCTCTGCATTCGGATGAGGGCCAGATCAGCGGGGTTGCCGAGCATGGCAGCAATACCTCCGGCGGCGGTACTAGCCGCCGCACGTTCGCCGAAGGTGAGCTTCTGGTTCTTGGCCTTCGCGCGGGTGTTCAGTCTATCCATGAAGGTCTGGAAGAAGCCTAGACGGGCTGTGGTGTACACTGCTTGTCGGAGGAGACCGGCAGACAGTCCCGTGTACAGATCGAGTGCTCTGCCACTGGCTATAATCTCTCGTGTGACCGAGAGGGGGGTAGGTCTCGGGCCGCCCGACTTTCCCTCTCCGGCGAGCTGGATGCGGACCTTTACCATGTCGATGGGTTGGATCGCCGTCGTGGCGACCATGCCGCTGATGCCTCCATTGACGAACGGAAGGATGCCCCGCATGAACGGCGTGTGCAGGAAGTCGTTGGCAACGGCGACTTCGCCCTCGACGCCTTTTGCCGGTGTCATGACTCCACTCGTCTTCGATCGTGCTGCTTCTGCGGCTTGCTTGATTGTCTGGGACATGGGATGGTGTCGTCGTGGTATGACTGGAATAGAAAGGGATCCTGCCCGCTAGCTACCTCACACCAACGTAGGAGCTCTCAGTTCTCAGTTGTTACGGATCGGAGGAGGAAGACTGCAAGATGCGAGCAGATTAGCTTCTGATCATCTCTTCATGATCGGCGCCGACAAGGCGGAGCTTAATATTTAATATTTTAAGCTTGCATGGTACAGCAGTCGCACGTGCAAATCTGTTGAGCCCCAAAGCCCTGCCAGCAGCCGTCATAGCATGCCGTCAGCGTCAACAGCTGTCCCAAGCCAAAGTTTACCAGGGTCCAATGGCGTGGTTCATTACCGGCCAGCGCGCTGGCCGAGGTGGACCTCCGGTTTCGATCGGCAAGAAGCGCGGGAGCTCCCACGCTTGCACTTGCAAAGCCGTGGTCAAGCATTGTTGAAGCATGTTTGCGGCTGCTGGGAAATGCTATCGGGAAAGATAGGAAGACTTCGGGCTTGCATGTGGTGGGGAGATTGGGGGGAATGGTTTCGGCAAGGCGAGCTCAGCCTATTGGCTTCTACGCCCATAGGTGGAAAGTGAGAGTGCATAGGACGTCAACCTTGCTTGACGGGGGGTAAAGAAAAGAAAAAGCGCTGGACTTACTTGAAATATTGATAGTTATATTGATCAATGGAAAAATTGGTATGGTCAAGCAGAGGGAAAGATGTAGGTGGTTTGTTGGACTGGCGCTGCGTTCGGTCTTGTATGCTCTGCGAGCTTGTGGTAGGGTGCCGCTGTCAAGCTGGTTGGAGAGCGGGGTCGCGTGCGCACAACGGCCGGCCCAAAGGACTCTAGAAAAGAAGCCGAGACGACGTGTTAGACGGTGGAGAGGAAGCAGATCGTCGTCAGCTGTAAGGAAGCGGTTTCAAGTGAAAATAGTGTAGGCGATGATTGGCTCTATTGGAACCAATTCGTCTTCTACCGTTCTTATATCAGGGCAACGGAGAAGGCAGCAAGACAAGCAGACAAAGACGGAGGAGTAGAACAGATCTGATAGTTGCCCGAGCTTGAAACGGGCTCGGAAATGGTATGCGTACTTTTGGCAGGAATTATTGCGTATATTATGGCAGGCTGGTCCAGTTGTGCCCGATCAAACCTTCTTGGGCTATTAGCAGGAGCCAACAGCGGCACATGCCATCCGCCAGCAGCGCATTTGCTTTGATATAGAAACTCGGGTTTAGAGCTCGTCAGCAGGACAATTTTCGGGCCTGCGAAAAGCCCCGAGTAGTGGTGGCCATTGGATCGCCTGGCTGATTGTCCACCTCAATGGTCTGCATTGTCATCCAAAGCACACCTCACCTGTATGTCTCGTGGTGCGGGGTCATTGTTTCGGTATTTGGCACTACAGATGTCTTCGCTCGGAGACCTGGCAGGATTTCCTGAAATATTCCCTCCGATCTGATGTTCATCGCTCGTTGCGCGTGTTGGTCATATGCAAACCTACCTTTGCCTTTAGCCTTCATGTGCCGACTCGCGGGGGAGTGTTGTGAGTATGGTTGCATGCAGCAGGACATTAGAATGCAATGCTCCAAGAGAGGCGGGATGAGAAGGGAACGGGCAACCGAGGCCCTTCCATCTACAGGTCGCTTGCTTCGGGCTACCCTATTCTCCCCGACCACTGGTCAATCCTGAAGAGATGGAGTGAAGTGGTGTGGCAGCCACCACCTCTTCCCATCGTGCTTTCCCCCACCTCCAGGTTGTTGTTAGGGAAGCACAGCATGATTTCAGCCCCAAACCAAACCGAGTTTGATTGATTTCCCAGGTATTTGGTAGCGTACCTGAATTACCACCCGTCCCTTACATGATGGGGATTCTCTTTGCTACTTGTCCCCGTCATTGATGTTCACCCAGTTCGACTTACACGCGGTACACGATCCACAACAGTAAAGGTGACAGCTTCAACGCGCCCGCCCGTGTGCCCCACGCCCCCAGTATTGCGGGGTCCGAAGCTGCATCGAGCTTTATCGATAAGTCGATGTGCATGATACTAGTAACCGAGCCCATGGCGGTCCCGACATGATTCGCACTAGGGTGTCGCTCAAATTGTCACGAGAATTGAGTTCCTGTAGGGTTATGCGTTACCAGCGCTTAAGCTGGAGGTTTACGAAATGTAGCTGACTACCCTCGGCCTGGATGTTCGTCTCTCGAATATGACGATTTTGAGTTGGCTTCGAACATTTTTCACGGGTTCAATCCTTCTTGGGCCAAATGGATAGTGACGTCAGTGCCCGACTGGGCAACATGGCCCCGCCGGGCTTGACAGGATGACAGGGCTAGATTCGTCGCCCAGGCTGCTCTAGTACGGATAGTCAAGTGGTGGAAAGAAAAATAGCCCCGGCCAGTTACCGGCCAATCACTAACAGCGCCCTGTGTGCCACTGTAAGCACCGCCTAACAGCACGCTGTTAGCGATTGACGGTAACTGCCCAAGGCTGTTTTCTTTCCACCACTTGGTACCTTAGTCTATGAATAAGCTGACAACCAAACCGGGTCCGCGACCGTAAAGCCCCATCGTTGGCCGGTTGACACCGCTGGGGTGAGATTTGCTCAAATATGAATCTCGAAAAACGGACAAGCAATGAGACAACACGCAATCGGTGCAGGAGAAAGCCGACGTCGTCATCCAGTTATCTTTTCTGGCATCCGTCACAATCTCGGCTATCCGTCTCAGGGACCAGCGAAAATATGCGGCGAAAATACTGGCTTGGCGCTACGGGACCGCTCGGGATGTTATCGGTTCTCCGCCGGCCCTAAGGAATACCCCATAAACTACACAAGCCGGACAGGGCAACCGATGCTGCGATTGGAACGGACGCGGGCTCTTGCAAAGCGTTCTAGCTCGATTACTAGTTGAAATCTACGCAGATATGAGGACCAAGAGATTAGGACCAAGCGTCGCATTGTTCCCGAGATCGGGAAGGCCGGCGTGCCGCGGCTGACAGCCGTTCTTTAATTATCTTGGCCCCTTTGTGGAACGGGTGAGAGCCGCAATCCTCTCCCGGAGTTAATTGTGACAGCCGTTCTTTAATTATCTTGGCCCCTTTGTGGAACGGGTGAGAGCCGCAATCCTCTCCCGGAGTTAATTGTAGGCCGCGCGGTATTAGGACACGGCTCCTTAGTAACCAGTGCTAGGGAAGGTTCCTAATCGACCTCCGTCAACCACAATGGTGTTTCCATTGCAGTATGCTCCAGCCCGTGAGGCAAGGTAGAGGATCTGGCCAGCCATGTCTAGCTCATCGCCTATGCGTCCGAGTGGAACTATATGCTTTTCGAGGGGAATGACTCCGTCGCCAGTCATGGCACCGCCTGCGCGTTCCACGATCGGAGCTGCCATCTCGCTTGGGAACACTACCGAGGAAGACTAATCAGCAACCAGACATCGTAAAGGTATGTGGAAAGGGATATCTTACATCCCGGGCAGATACAGTTGGCACTACAGATCATAATGTCAGCATGTGCGGGAACAGAGGCGGTATTGCGAATCAAGGAGGGGGGTGGTCAATTACCGTATGTTCCACGTCGGGAGGACATTGCTCAACTGCTTTGCAATATGCGTAGCAGCGGCCTTGCTCGGGCCATACGCCCAGCCTCCCGGCGCTTTCTTATTGAAGCCGCCGATACTGCTGGTCACGACAACCTGGCTGGATTGTGTGACGTTGGCTTTCTTGTTACCGTGGTCTAGCAGCTTCAGAAAAGCCATGGCTGTGTACCACACGCTGGTGGCGTTGACCTTGAAGGTGTTGGTAAAGTCGTCAAAGTCGAAGCTCATCTGCTGATCCCTCCACTCATCGATGCTCGTGTCGGGACCCGGAGTCTTGACCTGCGGCCCACTCACACCGGCATTGCAGATCAGGAGGTTCAGGAACCCGGTGTCGTTCTCGACTACCGAGACGATGCTCTGCAGGCTGATCTTGGATGTCACGTCGCAATACAATGGCACCACGACGGTCGGCTTGTTGATTGATGTGGCTGCCTGTTGTAGAACATCGACACGCCGGCCGACAATGTAGACACGGGCAGCACCGCCATCGGCGAGCGCTTTGGCCATCATGAGGCCGATTCCTGAAAGTCGGGTATGCCAAGATTAACGCCCAACGGAGCGGAGCGGAGAGTGAGCGCATGGGGAACTCCTCACCTGTGCCTCCTCCGGTGACGAGGGCAACTAAGCCCTTCACAGAGAAGAGACTTCCTGGGTCAATCGGACTTGACATTGTTGTATTTCCGTTTATGTGCGTGTGTTGTCTGATGTCTATCCGCAGCGGGTGGATGTGTCACCGCTGCCAAGAAATCTGGCGAAGCTGTCGGTGTGTAGGTTTCGGTCCTGATTGTGATGAGACGAGCCTTGATCCCCTCTCAAATTCTCGATCTTTACTCGTTAAACTCTGAGATCCCAACCAGCTATGTATCCTTCACTTTTACCGTACAACTGTACTGTTGTTGACATGATGGGACGTCACGACCAGTCGCACGCAGCAAGACCCCACCCTTCTTAGCTCTCTTTGCCCCGCCTTGCTTGGTTCGTGAGCAGAATTGGGGAGGGAGCTTGTATGAAGCTGCAGAGTTGAGACAGGCCAGGAGAAGTGAGAAAGTTTGATCTTGCAAAGAATCACATCATTTTAACATTTCAAATTATGTGAGGGACGTATAAAGTCAGATGAAAAGAAAAGTAACGCCATGTTAAATAACGCATTCAACTTTCGGAGGTCAGGCCGGGCCAAGTACTTCCTAATATGTCAGATATGATCTGTATTAGTCGCCAGAAAATCCGAAGGGCAGAGAAAAAGGGGTAAATCATTATCACTAAAAGCAACATCGTTACTGAGAGGAGGGAGAGCTTGATTTAGGTTCGTGCAACTCATTCAAGCGACCAAGCCGGCTTGTGCTCCCAAATACCAAATACAGCACTTGGCTCCTCACTAATGAACAGACGCATATGCCAAAGGCCGTCTCTTTGCTTACGGCCGCGACAGCATGCGTTGGAACGTATATAACAATTACAAGATGGTAAAGATTATGAAGAGATCTATCCCCAAGGTTTTAGACATAGTGAAATCAACACCTGAAGACAAGAGAAGCTCTAACATCACGGCAAGTGACCTGTCCCGCGTAGTGGGCCTCGCTTGTACAGTGTCAGCACTGGCATGTGCACGGCCTGGCTCAACGTTTCTTCCCAAACGGTTTGTCTCCATACAGTGCATATATCCCCTTAGGTCGATTCACATTGGACGAACCACGCCCGAAGATGCCACGGACACAGGCGTGAACGCACAGCCCGTGCCCGGGTGTACAAACAAACAAACCGAACTCTGTTTTCTTCATATATCAAACGATATCTGACTGCGTCCGACGTCGATGATACTCGGTAACCCAGAATGGAAGTAGGAAGAAGACCATGGACGCACTCTTGGCCAAACTCGGTGCTCAGGCGGTCAACTACGCCATAAGATCGGGCATTGCCATCACGTCTACTTACGCCGTCCATCAATGCTCCAGGCTCTTGAAAACGGTCGACGACAAAGTCATCCACGCTCAACTGAAATCTTTGCAGAAAGTCCTCGACAGCAAAATCAAGGTCAGTCATGCTCAAACGGAAGAGGAAAAAGGAGAATCATAGCCAACTGACACACTACAGATTCTCGCACCAGCTATTGATCTCATCGAGTTCAAGTCTGGCCGTGGAAATGTCTTTCTCGAGTC
The DNA here is from genome assembly GCA_033297225.1 of Diplogelasinospora grovesii. NCBI lineage: Eukaryota > Fungi > Ascomycota > Sordariomycetes > Sordariales > Diplogelasinosporaceae > Diplogelasinospora > Diplogelasinospora grovesii. Next base: position 463,698 of record MU853754.1, read on the forward strand.
GGCAGTTCCTCTTGCCAAGTCCCTCCATCGGGATATCATCAGCCTCGGAAACCGCCTTAACGATGCCGCCGCGGCTGAGGAAGCATCTCGTCTCGCAGGGCGCAAGACTTCCCGAATGTCAGAGACTCACCATGCCGCATTGATGCTTATCATCGGCGACATCAAGAGCCTGCTAGCACGGATCGACCGAGATATACCGCTCATTCAGCTTGCCATCACGGCGTCGGGCGAAAGCATGGCCAACACCCTACCCACTGGAATCTCACCTTCGAGGCTAATGCAGGCGAGCACATTTCTCTCATTTGCAGATGCACAATTCACGAGCGATCCACGGAGGCCCGTTCAGGTCGGCCCGTCTTTCACGCTGTCTCTGTACATGCTCTTCCGCGGTCACTCCAAGGTTAGCTCGAGCTCACAGCCGGATAAAGGAGAAAATGGAACACCAACAACCGCCCCCAAGACCCCAGAGCGCTTGGCGGGCAGTCGAAAGCAGAAGGAAGAGCCTTATGGCCTCGGGGAGGGAGACAGGAAGCCTATCTGGCAAGAAGTCATGCACAAAGCTCGGGTACGGCTGTGCCGGACGCCCTTGGGCTGGGTCTTTGATTGCACACAGGGTTATTGCCCCGGTGTGCTTGCAGGTCTTGGCCTCAAGGGGGATCTTTCTGCCGAGTCTGCAGTTGCCATGATTGGGCGCCCGGACGAGTATGCGTATCATTTGGAGGTTATTGAAGATCTAGACGACGGACGTCATCATGAAGAAGACGGGAAAGAACATGGGCCCTTCGACGATATTGCAATGGCCGGGATAAAGGAGTCGATACCTATACACCAGGTATCAAAGATCTTCTATACGGATACTGGGAGGCTTCTCAATATCAAGAATGAGAATGACGGAGACAACAATCCAGTCTTGCTTCTAAAGAGAGACGCGCACGCCCCGACACCATCAAGGCTACGCGAACAGTGGGCCGAAGAGCCAAACGAAGAAGAAGCCGATATAGCGGATCGGTTCTCTCTGTCGGATGATCAGGCGGAAGTCGATCGACAGCTGCGCGAAGAAGCTAGGAACGTTCTTGGGTTGTCCAGTCAGTCACAAAAGTCGCAAAAGAAGCCACGAGAACGAGCGAAAATGGGCAATCTGCCTCAACACTTGGATCCCGAATGGCTAGCACTGGAAGTCTATATGGAGGACAACAACGACGATGACGAGTCTGAGGATGAGAGCGAGCGGCTGAGCATTGGTGATGGCGGTGAAGGAGGCACATCCACTGCAGTCAAGCGCTTGTCTTTCGGTGGGTGGCCTAAAACAGAGCGACGCGATAGATCGTCTGTCGATGCGAAACTTCTTGCTCAAATACAGAACATATCCATTCGGTCAACTCCTCCACCAGAATCGCGAACTGACATCACCCGATCAGCGCCAGGCAGTCTCGAGAAAGAAAAGGCGCAAACAGAACCATCGCCTGAGTCACACGTCGCCAAATCACCGTTCGGGACCATTGTCTCGTCATTGTCTCTGCTAGAGATGCTCGTACGGCTCACGAGCTTGCAAGAGTTCCAGCAGACATCTCACTTGTCGATCCCAGATCACATTCTAACATTTTTCCTTGAGGAGACTTCAACTACGGGCTTGCATGGGGAAGCGCGGTGGGAGGCTAGGAATGAGGCGAAACGGCGCGTTGGCTTTGATCCGTATACTGATACCCCTACTAAATAGATCTCTAGACTAGAGGCCGAGTAATGAAAGTTTTGATCGTTGACCTTCGCAAATTGACTCCTGCTTATGAGGATTGAGAAGCGCACTTGAACCCTTAGCTTAAACCCCTTTGGACCTAATACCTAACACTATGTAAGAACAGAGAAGATGCTAGAGATTCCGCTATGTCACTTCAACCCGAGTAAACTGGATTGTAGTCCATCAGAAATGTGTCTGGGTGCCAAGTGCAAAGTTCTGCAGCTTTATAAGAATGGTGTTTTCTTCTTCAGCTGCTTAACGAAGCCTTGCAGCCGTAGTGCAAAGGAAGCAAAGAATATCGATTCGTACAGTGCCGTTGGGCTGCTGCCTTCTGGGCAAAATGACGCTCGGGCAATGTCCTTAACAACTGACAGGGTGGGGTTTGGTCCCTTTGCACGCAACCACTTTATCGATAAGTGGGGGAAGTGGCGGTCGTTGGTTGCCTTGGAGCCCAGAGCACTTTCGTAAACACGCGGTCCAGTCAGGCCTCCCCGCGATCGTTTCGCGACACGCAACACTAAATAATCGCCTGGCACCCAATGAAGATAACTGCTCTGAGCCCCACTCATGAGGTGAATACCCACGGGGCCATACATCCAGTGCAGTCTGGTCTAGGTTCCCAAACTAACTTCAACTCTTGAACCTAGAAAACCAGGCGCCGGCTTTGGATACCAACCAAAGAACAACCTAACATCCGACGAGATACCCGAGTTTAGCAAGCATACCAAGCGGCGTGCTCATAAGACGAAAGAAGAACTTAGGCAGAGCTTCTACGACCTTATTCAATCCACGACGATCAGCTACTCGGTTCCCACCGAGACCGACACAATGGCACGCTTGCGCGCAGAGTCCTTCGGGGACGATGACCTCGAGTTCATAAGCTCCCAGACGGCGAACCTCTCGCTCGGAGGGGGCGACAAGTCGCCATTACAGCCGCGCTCCAACAACGCCCCCGAAGTGATCGACTTGTCTAGCAGCCCCGTCGGCAAGAGGCCCCCTTCTCCGTCCGGGCCGCAGACTATCGGCCAATATCGCAACCAAATCCCGCCGATACACACCTCCAGACCCAAGAGCAATGCATATGACAACCTGTTCATCAACCGCAAGAAGAACCGGCCAGAGTTTCACAGCGACATGCATAGGGGATCAGGTCCTTTGAAGCCCAAGAACCAGCCCAAGAAAGCCCCGGCATTGCAGATGTTCAGTTCTATGGCCGATACGGCGCATCCAGTGCCAGAGCACAACAGCCAGTCCTCAGTATACGACGACAACGTTTTCTACACGGACCCGAACAAGGCATCAGAAGACCTAAAGGCCTTGTTAGAGGGCGGCATGGATGACGAGGAGGAGGAGGAAGAGAAGAAGGAGGAGAAAGACAAGGAAGAGGGCGAAGAGGGTGTTCTCGATGATGGAACCCTCAAGGCGATCAAAGTGAAGCTTCTCCCTCACCAAGTCGAGGGCGTGAAGTGGATGTGCGGGCGAGAGCTAGGGCCCGTCAAGCAGGGCAAGGTGCCCAAGGGTGGTATCCTAGCCGACGACATGGGTCTCGGAAAGACGCTGCAGAGCATCTCACTGATCGTCTGCAACAAGAAGCCCGGACCAGACGACAAGGGATGGAAGAGGCACTTTGAGGACGTCAAGAAGACGACGCTCGTAGTAGCGCCTCTTGCGCTGATCCGGCAATGGGAGGCTGAAATCAAGGAGAAAGTGAACCCATCGCATGCTCTCAAGGTCTACGTGCATCACGGCCCACAGCGGACAAAAGATCCTAAGGTCTTGGCTACCTACGACGTCGTCATCACCACCTACCAGATCCTGGTGTCGGAACACGGGCACAGCAGCCGGGACCTACAGGCCGGCTGCTTCGGCGTCCACTGGTTCCGCGTTATTCTTGACGAGGCACACAGCATCAAGAACCGCAATGCCAAGGCCACCAAGGCCGCCTGCGCCCTACGCGCCGAGTATCGCTGGTGTCTGACGGGTACACCGATGCAGAACAATCTTGACGAGCTGCAGTCGCTCGTCAACTTCCTACGTATTCCGCCATACGACGATCTGGCCCATTGGCGGCTCAATATCGATGGCCCTATGAAGAATGGCAAGGGACACATTGCCATCAAGCGGCTGCATACCCTGCTGCGCTGCTTCATGAAGAGGCGGACAAAGGAGATTCTGAAAGAGGAGGGTGCGTTGGTTGCAGGCGGAAAGAAGGCACTTGACGCGGCGGTCGCAAAGGCAGAACAGGACGGCAAGGAGGTCGAAGCGCCCAAACCGGCCTTTAAGATCACGGAGCGTAAAGTGGTCACGGTCGAGACAGAGTTTTCACCGGCTGAGCGCGAGTTCTACGACTTGCTCGAGGCGCGCGCCGACAAGAGTTTGGAGAAGATGATGAAGAATGCCTCGGGAGTCAACTACGCAAACGCCCTCGTGCTCCTCCTGCGTCTCCGCCAAGCGTGCAATCACCCACGTCTGTCCGAGTCAAAAATAGAGAAAGATAAGGATGCGCTAACGACGGACACGGCGGCCGCAGCGCCACTGCGGGAGAAGAGCAGAGCTACAGACGCAGACATCGATGCGCTAGCGGATGTGTTTGGCGGCATGGGCATCCAGACAAAACAATGCGATATGTGTCTGAGCGACCTAACAAGGCAAGAGGTTGACCGCGGTGATTTGCGGTGCAGAGCCTGCACCGAAAGCTTGGAGAAGTTGAACAACGCCAGCCGAGAGAAGAAGAAACAAGACAAGAAGGGCAGAAGGATCAGCATTGTGAAAGAGGAAGTCAAGGTCGAAAAGGTCGACAGGCGAACGGCCAAGAGCCGCAGAATTATCACCGACAGCGATGACGAGGAAGAGGAAGAAGCGGACGGTAGCTGGCTGGTCCCTGAAGACCAGCAGGGCTCACTACATCTTGGAAAGGCCGGCGGCTCAGATGATGAAGATGCGGAGGGTACTGGCGAAGAGCTGGGTTCTGACGACTCCGATCACCCTTCCGAAGCAGAAGACGACAGCCGGCTTGATAGCTTCATCGTCAAAGACGATGTCCCCCCTCAAGAAGGAGTGTCACAGTTGGATGGGGACTCACTTGCTTCGTCAAACGAAGACACCTTTGTATCTGTGTCCAAGATGAGCTCCAAGATAGTGCAAGAGCTTTCCGGGTCTGAAGCAGAGACGGCATCTGAGGCAGATGACGATAGTGTCGACAAGAGTATTTCCGAGTCTGAGCTCAAGTCCGGCTCGGAGGATGATGACTCCCAAGCAGATGAGGGTTCAGACACGGATGGTTCTGATCTATTCGTGCGACAACGGACACACAAACCTCGTCAACGGCAGCAAGAACGCAGAAGAAAACCAACCAAAAAGTCTGAAGATGAAGGAGGAGGGGTGATGGTATCAGCGAAGATGCGCGAGCTTTTGGGGATCCTTAAGCGGGAGGCGCAGGAGCACAAGTTTATTATCTTCTCGCAGTTTACCTCGATGCTGGACCTCATTGAGCCGTTCCTAGCGTCGTCAGAGTTCAGGTTTGTGCGGTACGACGGCAAGATGGATAATAACGCGCGCGAGGCATCGCTCAAGTCGTTGCGGACCGATCCCCGGACGAGAATCCTCCTGTGCTCGCTGAAATGCGGTTCTTTGGGGTTGAACTTGACGGCTGCTACCCGTGTGGTAATAGTCGAGCCGTTTTGGAACCCGTTTATCGAGGAGCAGGCCATCGACCGTGTTCACAGATTAACGCAGACCGTGGATGTCGTTGTTTATAAACTGACCGTCGCTGATACGGTAGAAGCAAGAATCTTGGAACTACAGAACAAAAAGAGACTGTTGGCAGAAGCTGCCATCGAAGGCGGAATGAGAAACGGCAAGGATAAGAAGAACGGGTTGAAGCTTGGACTCCAGGAGATATTGGCACTGTTCAAACACGATGCGAGAGTCGATCCAGACGGCGCGTTCAGTGTTGGCGGAATGAACATGGGCAATGCGAGGATCGTCAGCCAGGATCTGCATACCATGGCGGGTGTCATGAAGAGTAAACCGAAGAAAAGGGAGGAGGATCAGGTTTATGGACGCCGGTGGTAAACCCATATGGGATGGGAGATGAGAATATGATGTAGATGATTTATGTCTTGTGTGTTTGGGGTTTGGTTTCTGGTTTTAGGTCTGTACCTTTGGGATGGTCTCTTGAGACACTGAATCCTATCCCATTATGTGTTTTAAAGTGCTCAGAAGATCAGTGCGTACTCTCACGGCAACTGGCGGTGCGCATGCGGAAGGTGCGCACTGCAGCTATGACGACTATATGGTGCAGTCTGGGAAGCCGAAAAGCAGCTTCGGTTACTTGTATCCTTTTGGTAGAGGAACATGGCGCATTGGTGTGACTGCCCGATTGATGCCGTGACACGTACGAAGTATATCTTACACCGTCCATGCCAGTGAATCATCTCGACCGAAACAATGAATCTTCTACATGGTGGCAGCAAATGCTCTGGACCCGTAACGAAAAAAACGTCCGTATAACGTCACCCGCAGCAGAAGGAAAGAGCTACACAGGGTTCTAAACTGGTCAAAGGGAAGGAGCACGGAACTAGGTATAACCCCCCTCGGCCTCCCTTCCCTTCTCCGGTCACTTCCTCCCTTTCATCCTTTACTCTCGTTTTTCGGCACGCAGTCTCGCCGTGCACTTGTGTTCCTTTTTGCTCTGTCATGTTGATCGACAACTTCGGTTGTTGTGTTTTGCTTGGTCAGCCCGCCATGGTCAGTCAAGACTCCTTGGACTCTTGCAACACTGCAACCGGAGTAGGGGCGCAATAGGTTTTGCGTTCGAGTGAGTGCTCTGATTAGCACTCGAGCTCTTTAGGCGCGCACTCTCCAGTGCAGTGCTCACGGTCAGCAACCTAGGACCTTGCCTCGAATCTACGATTAGTCGACATCTCGACATCTCGATAATATTCAATGGCAAACTTCACAGAACCTCGCACGATTGTTCTGGAACATTATGCTTGCCTTCGCGCGGTCGGATCGCTGCCGGTAGGGCAGTTGGCATGGCTGGCTGGCTGAATTACGAGCTTTTGGAGGAGATATGGTCGCTGTGGCATGTGATTCGTCAATGCGACCCAACCCTTCATTTGGGGGAAGGTAATAAGTCAGCCACACCATGCGACACGCCGACCAGTCGATATGTTTGCCGCCTATTTAGAAAAGGCGGAGAATAATTAAGGGAGGAGAAATGGTATGTAACTATGATCGTGTCACGTTTATTTCCCCTTTCACTCACCTATTCATTCCACTTAATTATTGTCTCTTTCACACATTACATTCAACTCATTTCCAACTCCCACGCAACACACAACCGTCGTGTAATTAGCACACACTCTGTCGTGTTACACCATCTCATGTCGCACCGCTTCTAGTGTGCATGTGCATATCGTGTAACGATGTTCTTCTCCTTCGACTTCGACTCACCCCCACTGCTCACCGCGGGGGCTATTCTACTTGCTGCCATCTACACCCTCCTGTACCGCCTCCAGCTCACCAAATCCCACCAAAATGAACCACCAATTATACCGTCGTACATCCCCTATGTCGGTCATTTACTGGGGATGGCGTTGGAAGGTGGTCGGTATATCAAATCCATTGGGTAACCCTCCATTCCCCGTTCATAGTTGGTACTGTATCTGACCGTGTGTAGGTTGAAGAACCGTGACAAACCAATATTCACCCTCCCGGTACCGGGTTCAAGAATGTACATAGTGACAGACCCATCTCTCGCCAGCGCCGTTCAGCGCGCAACTAAGCAGCTGTCGTTCACCCCTCTTGTCCCTGACTTGACAGAGCGAGTGTTGGGTCTGGACAAGGAGACAGTGAAAATTGTTCGCCAAAACCTCGACCCAGAACCAGGAGAACCCAGGGGGTTCCTGGCAAAAATGCATGATATGATTTACCAGTATCTCGGTCCAGGAACGGACCTTAATGAGCTCTCACTCTCAGCAGCACAGGAGTTAGCGACCCAAGTTAATGCCTACCTCACCGACCGACAAAACCCGAAGACAGTTGATCTACTGCTTTGGGTACGACACTTTGTCACCATCGCCACGGCACAGTTCCTCTACGGAGAGCGGAATCCCATAGCGGAACACAAAGAGCTGGAACAGGCGTTCTGGGATTTCGACCACGGTTTAGGCGCACTACTGATCAACATCTTACCATCACTTACCGCACGGAAACCATATCAGGGGAGAGAGGCCTTGGTGAGGGGGTTTATGGAATATCTGGAGAAGAAACACGACAGGGGTGAGGGTGTGTCGGGGATAGTCAAGAGACGGATACAGATCGCCCGTGAACATGGATGGAGTACGCAAGCGATAGCGCGGTCGGAGGTCAGCTTCCTGTTTGCGGGGATCGTGAACACGGCGACGACAACATTTTGGGTGGTGCTGCAGATATTTGCCAACCGGGAACTGCTGGGCTCCGTACGTATGGAACTGAAACACGCACAAAGAGGAGAAGGGGAGAAGAAGAGGGTGTTGAGTTTGGACGCTGTAAAGAATAACTGTCCGGTCCTGTCGAGTGTATTCAGAGAGTGTCTGCGTGTCGGATCTGACAACTATTCGACGAGGTTGGTCAAGGACGACATGATGTTGTCCGGAGGAAGAGGGGGACAGCAGTGGTGGTTTAGAAAGGGGAGTGTGGTCCAGATTGCTGGGGGTGTCATTCATAATGATACGGGTATTTGGGGAGGGGATGCAAGCGAATTTAACCCCACGCGGTTTTTGAAATTGGGACAGAAAGAGGCTGGGCCGTCATCGGAGGGTTTGTCAAGTTCGTGGGTTGCCGTTTCTAGGTCTGATTCTGGGTATGGGTCGGGTTCGGCTGGGAGCAGTGATAGTGGAGGGACCAGGGGCTCCTCAGAAAAAGGTGCTGGCTCCGCTGGGAAAGTTGGTGCGGGAGGGGGGGCGGTTCATCCAGCAGCATTCAGGGCGTTTGGCGGCGGCAAGACGCTCTGCCCGGGGCGACACTTTGCGACCAACGAGATCCTGGCGTTTGTCAGTATGATCGTACTCGCCTTTGATCTGGAACCGGCGGATGGCAGCAGCAGTACCAAGGTACCGGCTAAGGAAGATGGTGTTCTACCAGTGCATATTCTCGAGCCCAAGACGGAGGTCAAGGTCAAGGTCAAGGTTAGGGATGGGCGGGAGGTTATGGTTGTTGCTTAATCTGACGACTCTCATGCGTGTAATGTAATTAATTAGTTCGGTAATATTTAATGATCACATCTTGGGAGATTCCACGGACGAAATGTAACTATCTAAGTAATTGTATTGTGTTCTGGTGTTTGTTGCTGTGAACTACCTATCCCATGTTCTCCTATCCATGTGTTGCTTCGCAATTCACATCTTTCTTCCCTTATCCTTATCCTCCACTTCTACCCTATCGCTATTTTGTATGCCCCGCGCCCCTTTTTATCGAAAGAAAAGAAAAAAGAAGAAAAGAAGAATTAGATGTATCGTTATTCCACCATGCTTCTTGCTTTGCCCCCGCAACAAACTGAGTCCCCAATACAACAGCCTGGAAACGACAACAACAACAACAACCTGAATCGCTTTAATAAAAAAAACACAATTTTTTTTCTTTGCGAAAGGGGGTAAGGTAACATCCTCCGCTCATTCCCTAATCCAACAAACACTTCCAATCTGGTGGTCATGTCAACCCATAGTCTCCAACGCCAACCCCTGCATATACCGTCCCTTGACATCTTCCGGAAGTAAGTTATACAATCTGCAATCTGAATCGACTCCTCCTCTGCACTTGATGAGTTCCTCCGCTATATCCGCCAGCGCGGCATCCCTTCTGAGGTTTTGGTCTCTGCCCTTTTCGCGGGTCTCCGACCAGAGCGCGCAGAGGCCGTTAAACAGCTGCCCATCAAATCTCCTATCTGTGATGGGCAGCTGATTTAGCTTGACCATCGGGTACAGCAGGTACACTATACCCGCACGTTCCCAGTCCGGAATCTCATCCTTCACTTTGAACAACAACTGTGCAAAAGACAGCAAACGCTTGTAATCCCGTGCAATAACCAGGTCCGGTCCCAACCGATGAGTGAACGTCTGGTTGGCCTCCTGGTAATTGCCTGCATAGACCAATGACAAAAACTCCTGGCGGGCATCTTGCTTGGACCGGTAATCCAACGCCTTGGCCTCCCAGATCCAATTCTCCGGTACGCCCATGTTGAGTAACGCAGAGAATGGGCTGTTGGGTTTGTATGGTGACCCAATTAGGTGTGCGTGTCTGCCCAAATGATCCCTAACCGCAGATACACGGGAAGACGGGTTGGACAGATGCAAGAGGACAAAGGTAGCAGGTACCCAGTGTCCCTGGGTAGTAAGTGTAGACGCGAACGATAGAGAAGACTGGTCGAATCTCTCCGAGGCATCATCTTCAAACATGTTCCTGTTCTCATGGTAGATGGCCTTTGTCAGCAACCACCCGATAGATCCAGAATCGGCCCAGTCGAAGGTGTTGTAGGCAAACATCTTCAGCAGCGACCACAGAGTGCTGTCGGGTTCGGGTTCCCTGTCTTGCTTGATGTCTGCATGGAAAGAGTTGATAGCCTCCTTGATGGTATGTTTCAGAGACTTCCCTCGAGTGGCGGTATAGCACAGGCGGAGAGCAAAAGATTGCATCCAGTCTAGCCCGAAACGCTGCGACGTGACAAAAGAGTCAACGCGGTCTTCAACGGGGACGCCCTTGACACCGGCACAGACGCAGGCGTTGCCGGCCAGCAGCTCGTATATGGCGCGGATGGGATCCGAGAACTCGGAGAGAACATTGGACTCACGCCAGTCCTTGAGCTGCTGTCGGATATCCTTGGTGTGGGTACCGACGCCGGCGACGAGATTAGCAAGACGGAAGTCGCCGGCTGCGAGCAAGTGGCCGCAAGCTTCGGGCACTAGGTTGCCGGCAAGGCAGATAATGGCCTTCTCTTCAGGAGACGAAGTCTGAGTCAATGCGCGGGATGTCGACTTGGAAACCAGTTCTTTCCAAAAAGCTGGCAGCCCGGAGCCGTCCTCGCGAAAGAGGATAGTGGCCAACTTCCACACAGGATCCCCTTCGGGAGCGAGAGCTCCCAGATCGGGCTTTGGCAGTCCAGCACCCGGACCAACGCTGGTCGAGATGGACCGACGGAATGAATCACCCCGACTAGCAGCGGTGGCGACCGAGACGGTGTCGATGTATTGCTGGAGTTGAGAGAGCTCGTCCGGGCCGATGATGGAGGTGCCACTGCCTGCGATAGCAGTGTCGATGGGCATGAGACTTGTCCCGCTGGGCTGGGTTGTCACCAGCATCCCATCCGGACCCCAAGTGGGTCGAGACACGGGGGCATCATCTTCTGGTCCAACTTTGGCGCGTTTCTGGTAAGGCCACTAAACGGAGAAAACGATTTAGTCTGGATTCATGTATTTATATAGGTACTAAAAACGCATTCTGAATCCAAGTCCTAACCAAAGCGGACTGGAACGAACAAGAACTAGGGAAGATTAACTAGGCACGGACCTTTACGAAACCCTTTGCTGGGGGTGCCTGCTGCACAGGCTGAGTTGGCCCCTTGGCCTGGTCAAATAACGACTTCATCAAATCAATACTCGTAGCGAAGCCGGCTCCTCCATCCTGCTGGACTGCTCGATTAGGAGGAGCAGGACTTCCACGATCTGCCATATCCCAGGCAGCACCGGACTCATTGAGAGCCCGCAGCGTCGCCCGATCCATTGTTCTCGGCGCCCTCACGCTTGCTTGCAAAATCTGAGTCCAATCATCACCGCCTGCAACCTCAATCCTCGTGGGCGCTGTTGATTTCTTGACAGCCCGCATTCTTGCCCTCATGATGCCGGCGGGGACCTGGGCATCGCCGGGAAGGCGAGAAAGCGCAAAGTCGTCTTCCTGACCTTCGATAGGTTCGTCCGGCGACGACTCCCTCCGCACGAGGGCTCGGCCCCCATCATGCTTGTCTGCCATGCTCTCGTCTTCGGGCCAGTCCTGAGAATTCATGGAAGCGTCAGCTTCATCATCTTGGGCAGACAACTCATGCTGCGCTGGGGCCACATCCGAGTGCTCCTCATCATCTGAAAGAGCATTCGTATCAAACATACCAGGAAGAGACCGCTTGTTTCGTTGCTTGAAGTCGAAGGTATCATCGGGATCCATCTCAGACGCCGCTTCTTCATTGGCGGCAGTGTAGCTGTTCCCTTGATGACCGAGAGGCTCAACCTCCGTCTCATCATCGTCAGAGTCATCGTCATCATCCAGACCGTATGTCGTGAAATGTTCGACAGAGAAGACCCAAACGCCAGTCTCCGTGTTGTAGTCCACGAAGGTGGTGTCGGGAATCAATGTCCTCAGCTTCTCAATGTGCTTCTCGAGCTTGCGACTCGATGTTTTGAGTCCACCGCGGGGATATGAGTGCTCGAGGGAAATGAGGGCGGGCACATTGAGACCTTTACCAACAGGCGGCTTCTTCTCTTTCTGGGGATAGACGGTGCATGACCGCGGCATGAGCCTGACAATATTGTCATAAATTTCGTCGATGTTGATGTTGCTGAGGTCGACGGGAACCCTGAAGCGGACGGACCCAATGTTCTCACGGCCAACTTCAAAGTCGACCACCTTTTGGCGTTGCACCCTGTTCATGGCGCGGATCTCATCCGCGGGAGGGTGCATCCAATATTCGCCCGGCTCGATGCTAGCGCTGGGTTTTGGTTTTCCGTCCTTGCGGACAGGAACCGGCGACGCCTCCTCATGGACAATGGTGAGCTCGTTCCCTTTGACTTGCTCCATCTCGGGCGTCGCGCTGGCGGAGGATGAGGATGCCTTAGATCCATTCGTCGCGCCATTGGTGCTGGATCGGATTGATGGTTTCAGATATCCAAGGTCATCGGTGCCGTTAGAGGGTTGCTTTGGCGTCTCTTGAGCGCCATTCTTGCCCGCATCATGCGAGGGGGTCTCGAAGCTTACCCGCTTGTGAAGCTTACGAGCCCCATCAAGAGTTTCTTGGGCCTGCTTTTCCGGCTGCGTCGGGGGAGTGAACAGGTCACTGCGCAAGTCCCTATTAATGACTAGCTTCTTGTGATTCTGTGCTCCGACCCGACCGCTTGTGCTAGCCGAAAAGGCACCCGGGGCCAGGATGCTGTCCTCCGCATTGAAGCTGCGTCGGAGGCTGCTGGCCGAGATGCTCTTGCTCAAGCCGCGGCTGATGCTACCAGCCAACAGGCTTTGTCCAAGCCCTCCGGGGGTGCTAGCCACACTCGATGGGCTTGAAGGAGAACCGTAGGTGCTATACGAGAATCCATAGCCCCTCTTTTGGGGGGTGGCAAAGCGCGAGGCATTCGCAGGACTCAGCTTGTACATTGGCAAGATCGAGCGACTCTTGACCTTTGCCTTGCCGGACAATGGCGTGGCCAGAGGGCCGGGGTTCTGGATCTTGTCATCTGGGAGGCTCGAGAAGAGTGTCGTAGAGCCATAGGCGGAGATGTCGTGAATGCTTGCGTTGAAAACGGGGTTTTGCGGCTGCTGATTTTGCGAGTTGCCAAAGAGAGAGTTGTTCAGTCCGCCGGCCTGCGGCTGTTGTTGATTCATAGAGGCTCCGAATAGGCCACCTTGCTGCTGAGTGTTCTGCTGGTTTCCAAAGAGACCGCCACCTCCAGATTGCTGCGAGGTGCCAAAGAGAGAAGGCTTTGCCTGGTTGTTCTGTCCAAGTCCACCAAACAGGCCTCCCTGTTGTGGCTGCTGAGTCTGATTATTCGAGCCTAGACCGCCGAAGAGACCACCGCCGGTAGTACCAGTCTGGCCAGTCGTACTGGTGCCAAACAGACTAGTTCCTGTACCAGCCGGCTTCGCACCGAAGAGGCCACCACCAGCAGGCTGGTTCGTGTTGGCGGCTCCAAACCCACCAGTTGTCGTCGTTCCGGTGTTGCCGAACAGAGATGTGCCTCCCGTGTTGGCAGTGGTTGAGCCAAACAGACCGCCGGGCTTTTGCTGAGTGTTTCCAAACAAGCCCGTGCCTGTGTTTTGGGGCTGAGCCTGAGCCCCGAAGCCTCCGCCGCCGAACGCAGTTGTGCCAGCCGGCTGCTGCTGCTGCTGCTGTTGTTGCTGTTGTGTATTTCCGAACAGTCCGCCGCCGGTGTTGGCCTGGGTCGTGTTGCCAAACAGCCCGCCTCCAGTATTGGTTGCGGCAGCGGTTGTTCCGAAGCCAGCTCCTGTTGTTCCTGTTGTGCCGCCAAAGCCACCGCCAGTATTGGCGGTGCCAAAGCTGAAGCCGGCAGGCTTAGCAGCGGCTGTGGTGTTTCCAAACAGGCCACCACCTGTTGTGTTAGTGTTCGTGTTTGCTCCAAACCCAGCATTCGTGGTGTTGTTCGTGGCTCCAAAGCCTCCGCCTCCGAACAACCCACCACCCTGCGCAGGTTGTTGAGTGGTGTTGCTGCCGCCGAAGATGCCTCCGGTGGTGGCGGGTTTGTTGGCTCCAAAGAGGCCACCCCCGAAGCCAGTTCCGGTGGTCGTCGAGGTCGCGCCGAAGCCACTGGTTGCCGGCTGAGAACCACCGAAAAGGGTTGATCCGCTGGTATTGGAACCGAAGCCGCCGGTATTCGTCGTGTTGGTCGTACCAAACCCGCCGGCTCCAAAGGTGGAGCCACCGAATGTACCTGTACCACCGGTTGTGCCCATCTTCCGGCCTTGGTTGTAGTCAGCTAATCTCAGTTCTTCCGCTGACCACTTCTTGTAGGCATCCATGAACAATATGTTCTGGAACGAGTTGCTCTGGCTCGGGTTGTTCGCCTCCTTCTCTGTGGTAGGGTTGAACTGGACTACAGCCGTGCCAGGCGGGTCGCCGACGTTCGTGCCTATGCCGGGGTTATTCGTGGCACCGAAGCCGCCAGCTGTGTTTGTTGTAGTTCCTGCGCCGCCAAACAGACCACCACCACCGCCACCGCCACCGAAGGCCGTAGTGCCGGTGCCAAAACCCCCCGTGGCGGGCTTGTTTGCCGAGCCGAAGAGCGATGTGCCTCCGAACCCTCCTGCGGTTCCCGTGGTAGCGGTGGTATTGTTGTTTGTGGTGCCAAACCCGCCAAACCCACCACCCGTGGTTCCAGCCGTCGCGGGTGTGGAGCTGAAGAGACCTCCACCGGTGGTCGCGGCTGGTGTTCCAAACGCAGGCTTGGCGCCAAAGCCGCCACCCCCGAATGCGTTGGTGGTGCCGGTGGTGCTAGCACCGAAGGCAGGCGTAGTGCTCGCCGGGTTACCGAAAATACTACCACCGGTATTCGCGGCCGGAGTCGTACCGAATGCACCGCCGCTGGCTGCGCCAAAGCCTAGAAGAATATGTTGTTAGCTTATATGTCGTCAATTATCGCATGCGTCATGGTGTGAAGAGCAGGTGAGCGCGAAGCGAAAAGCTGGAAAGATCGCAAGAACTTACCACCACCGGTTGTAGCATTGGTGTTTGTTCCAAATCCACCAAATGGAGTTGACTGTTGTTGCTGTTGTTGTTGATTGTTCTGGCCGAAGCCGCCTCCAAAGCCGCCGAAGGACATGGTGGCGGCGTGTGTCGTCGGGTGACGACAATAATTTGCGAGTGATAGGAAAGCTACTGCACGGTTGGAGTCGCGAGACAGAAAATCTGCGCAGGGGAGCAGGCGCCCTACGCGTTAAAACGAAAATTTGTCGACTGCTAATTTTTTGGCAAAATATCAGAATGAATGTTCAGAATAAAACGTTGTCAAGAAAACAAATCGGTGGAGAGAAAATTGTGCCTCGTTTGAAGTCGCGGGATGGCGGGCACTTCTCTCTTCCCTCCGAGAAGCTCGAAGGCGCGACGATGAAGAATGATGTCGAGAAGGAACGGGTTGCTTGAGGTGTGTGAGAGCAGCGCCCGGGTCCCAGCTCTTAGGAGCCCAACCTTTTCTGTGGGTCCACGGCTCCACTACCAGTCAGGAAGCAGTTGTCAGACCAGGAGTCGTGACGCTTGACCGGCGCGCTAGAGGTACGAAGGTACAACACAGAGCATCAGGAGGATTGGGGCTGTTTGATCTGTGGAAATCTTTGGAGGAAGAGCTGGAGTCAGGGCGACCCTAATAAGTACTTAAAACTTTATGTGACTGATCGCTCGAATACAACAATTCACTGTTGCTTTTTGTTCAGTTGGTAGCCATGGGACAATGGCTCAAACCGATCGATTCTACGTCACGTGGGGAGCTTCTCGCTGCCTGTATTCAATTGCTCCATCCCATTGGACTTCGACCGCGACATTACTAATGTGCGAGTCTGCCTTGTCGGCCAGCATGTGATAGTCTTTGATAGACCATGCAAGTGTGTCAGATATAAGGTTTTGAAGCAAATAAAAGCAATCTTTCATTGGCTACTCTAGGGGACACTGCAACCAAGCGGCTGTGTGAAGCACAATCATAACCTGGAAGCGCCGTCAGCTGTAGGATGTGTTTGCCACATGGCCCGATTCTCAACCCTATAAATCCCCCAGGATGCCCGCATATCTCGTTCCGCTGTTTTTCGTCTCTTCATTTTCCGTCACCTCCTTTCACCGTTCAGGCAATACATACCAGTGACGGATAGATGCCTAAGGCAAGCATCTGGACGGGTCGCAGTTCGACAGAACCAGTTTTGTCAGATGTCACCCGCTTTGACAGCAACTATGCTTCGCTCGCAAGAGGTAAATGGATCAAGAGTTAAGCCTCTAGACAACTGACAAGTTACAGTTCAACATTACAGTTCAACAAATCCAGGCTCGGAGTAGCGAATGTTTGTGAACCGGAAGACAATATCAGCCCAAGGCTCGCGGGTATTGCAGCATCTCTCTACAATACCTTCGGGTCCAAACCACGACATTTTACACCAGTATTCACACCAGCTACTGGTTTTGGAGATAACTATATACTTGGTCACACTCCAACTCCTTCTCTCCCGCTTTTCCGAACTATTACGGTACCGTGATTTGCAGAAAAGGGGCCCGTCAGGAGATAGACAAATCTAAGCCAGCAAAGTATACAATATCATCACATTGCAAGTTACCTTTTTCCTAGCACCGCAAATTGCGCCGCAAGAAAAGAAGTGGATTTCAACTCAAAACTGGATTTTTCCCAAGTGCTATGTCCCAATGCTGTAAGAATCGAATTTCGCCCACCAATTGCCTGATATCCGAAAACAAAAGCCCCCTGCATCACATATCAGCCTGCCCATAAGTGGCCCGGGATCGCTCCCAGAGACGATAACATAGCCTCCCCAAGCAAAGTGACACAACCACAAACACAAGTTCTCGTCCTCATCAATCCCATTCAGCCAAAGACCGATCCCGCTCCTAGAACTGAATCAGATCTCCCTGATTACTCTGCTGTTGTTGCCGCCCAGCGAACGGGTTGTTCGTCCCCTGTGCGCCTGCTCCGTATCCGTTCATGCCCATACCCGCAGGCCCTGTAGCGGCGGGCATTTGCTGCCCGCCATACGACACTGTAGGCATGCCCGTGAATTGTTGTCTTAGGAACGGGTTGTTGCCGGTCGCTTCAGCCGTCATTCTATTCAAGCCGGCGCCGGCGCTATTCACAAAGGTGCCCGGAGCTGTATGTTGCGCTGGAATACGGAGGTTGCCAGTGTTGCCAAAGGTGTCCAGACCATCACCGGTCGCCAACAGAGCGTTCAACCTTGCCTCATGTTCGCTCATTTCCTTTTGCGGCTGCTGAGGTTGAGCAGCGGGCTGGGGCTGAGGCTGGCTGAATGGAGAGGAGGAGGAGGGCTGGAAGGTGCTAAGCGTCTTTTGTTCTGGCAGGCTGCTGAGAGTTGACATTGAGGTAGCCTTGAAGGGCTGTGGCCTGCTGAACGACGACTGTTGTGCAAACGGATTGTTCGAGCCGGTGGGCATCGGCTTGAGCGACGACTGCGTGTGGTTGCTGGCCCACGGGTTGTTGCTACCGGGCTGCAGCGAGGTGGGAGTTTCTTGGACCGGAGATGATATCTGTTGCTGCTGAGCATAGGGGTTGTATCCTGTCGGTTGTGTTTGGAAGGACTGGAACGGCACCTGCTGCGGCACCTGCTGCTGCTGCTGGAACTGCGGTTGCATCTGCTGTTGGCCGTACATGTCAAATGCTGTGGGCTGCTGGGCGACGTATCCATTCTGGAAGCCGTTCTGGTACCCGGTCGGCTGCGTCTGGAATCCGGTGTACGCGTTTGCCATATAGCCAGTAGGTTGTTGTTGCGCTTGCATCTGAGTCTGGTCGAGCGGGTTCGCGAAGAAGTCTACCGCACTGCCTTGCTGGTAGCCCTGGTTGAAGCCAGTGTACTGAGGTTGCGATGTTTGGGACGGGGTGGGATCGTCGTCGAACAATAACGAGACGTTGCTCTCTTCCAACTCACGTCGGCGTCGCTCCTCTTCCTCCTTGCTGAGCTTGATGGCCTTGGCAAGGTCGTCATCGTCGCCGTCGGCGGACCGGCTCTCGCGCTTCTGCCGATCTTCTTCCTCTTGGCGTTTGCTGGCCTCGATCGCTAGCTTGTACTCGACATCCTCTTCGTCGCTATACCGCCGGGAGCGTTGTCGGCGCGGGGGCTCGGCGTGACGCTGCTGCTGCTGAGGGCCGTATTCTTCTAAGCCCGTAACACGCGACTTCCAGATTCTTCTATCGTTGCGCTCGGCTCGTAGTCGCTCCTCGTCCAAAACCAGCGCCGTCAGCTCCTTGGCAGCAACCCGGACTAGTGTGTGCCGTTAGCCAATTGTACTCGGTAAAATGACAGTCCTACAGAACCCACCATTTTGACCGACGTCCTTGCCGTCCTCGTCGATGTACTGGAACTCCCGCAATGTCTTAATAACGAAGATGTTCTGCTTGGCCCACGTGACAACCAGCTCCGACCCTTCATGAAGGCAGTAGTCCATAACTTTCAACGCCTTCAGAACGTGTCGCCAGTTCTTGCCCTTGTCGTTTAGCCGCTTGTCGAGCATGTCCATTATCTCGATGAACTCGTTGGATCTGGATACGAAGGCTACATTAGTATCGGCGTTCCGCAGTGCATGCGCACTATCTAAATGCATCACATCCCAACGTCTTAAAGGCGACTTACGAATTGTATGTGAGCTGAGCGATCTCGCTCATCTGTGTTCCCGTCGGGCCCCATGCGTCATTACTCGTCGCTGTGTTCCACGGGCATTAACAAGAAATCCCACACACTGATCAGGGCATGGCGCATTGCGTTGGGACACCCACCTTCGCGCACCTTAACCTGGACACTGGAGTAGCCCTTTGTGACATTCTTGACGCTCCGGATGACTTTAGACATCTTGGCGACTGTGGAAGAAACAAAATGAAGGAGATAGAGGAGGAAGCTGTGAAGTTGAATCTAGGACGGTGTGTAAATGATACGATCGACCGATGTCGCCAGCGAAGTCTATCGCAATAGGAACCGAGAGGCCTTAATTCCCGGTGGAGTGGCTCCAATAAATCCGTGAAAGGCAGGCTGCGCACGTCGCTGAAGGTCAGGTTCGAAAGTTGCTGAAAGAGGCCTCAGTCAACTAAGTGGCTGCAGCAAGCACAGAACGGGCTGAATGACTGCGCAAAGATGGCCGCATGTGCTGGTCCCAGCAGGAAGAAGCCGATTGAGGGTGCGGCGGCGTGAGGGCTGCGGGCGTATGTTAGAGGTAAGAGAGAGGGGCGCAGCTCGGCCGGTGGAGGAGAAAGCTATTGAACAGTGGGTAATTCTGGGATTGGTTCTGAATCGGGGCGGCAGCCCAGGTACGGCTTTGCCAGCCGAGCGATTAATACCTCGGGTTCAGCGTATGTAGGGAGGCGCAATAGGCAGATTCACAATATGCTCTAGATTACTGAGAAGAAAGAGAGGCTAACAGTTTTTGTCTTCCATCAAATGTCTTGTTCCAAACTTAAAATGTGGTGGTGGCCAAAGCCGCGAAACCAAGTGACGACTGTTCTGCGTAGTATCTCTAGGCTGAGCTAAGCCTGTTGGGGTAGTATTGGCTTTATCTGAGCACCTGTCAATTCTCCAGCCTCCCGAAAATGACGTATACACGCAGCCCTTCGATGATGCGGCTTACTTTGCGTTTCAACGACGTTTGAATCAAGCAGCGCGATCGTATGGGGAATTTGTAAGTTATTCCGATCCTTGCATTATGTGTACCTTTCCCATACGAGGATCTATCCGGCGAGTGTGCTGTTCATATACACAATTGTTGTCACGGGGGAACTAACGTTACTCCAACAGAAGGAAATCGGGGTGGTAACCTTTGAACCAACCCGGCGCTTAAGCTTCTTTGAGTTGAGACAAGTGTTGAATCAGGGGACCGCACACAGTTGCTTAACGCATGCTAATATCCCGTATAATTCGTTCAAAATTGGAAGCTACGAGCATAGACTCTAATATGCTAAAAAGAAAACCCGCGAGTGTAAAGGCCATCGACCCAGAAGGTATCGTAATATCAACGCCCATATAGACGCCCCAACAGACTAGACCCTTCCCTTGCCCGCTGAATCAAGTATAACAGTCAAACACACAGGCTCGCAAACGCGCCTCTCTTTCAGTCATCCTCGCCATCGGCATCAACATCTGCCATTACAGCATCCGTATCCAGGCTGTTAGTGTTTTCCTTGCTGCTCGATGAATGAGACCTAGGGGATGGTCTCGCCTTGCTTGTTGTACCTTCACCAGCAAGACTGCCATTTCTCCTATGACTTTTGGTCTCCCTAATAGTCGGAGACTGCACCTGCACCGTGTCTTTGACATCGGCGGCGCCATCTTTCTTTCCCCCATCTTTCTTGCCGGACGCCAGCGCTGCGAGCCGCGCCCGTTCGGCGACCCAGGCCGGAGGTAGACCCGGTCCACTGTCCGCATTGCCGTAGTCGCTCTTCTTGGTTCCCTTCGGCCAACGACCAGGACCGCGACCGGTTCCGCCACTCTTTCGTTTGCTGCTGCTGCTGCTCTTCTGCTTAGAGGCGGATGACATGCGACGAACACCGCTTGAGCGTCTAGCTTTCGGTCGCGAGGCGCTGCTGGCGGTCCGCACCACTGGAGGCCGGGGTATAGTGCTGCGGACGCGGTCGTGCCTCCGACTACCACCGGTAATGGGCGGAAAGACTTCGAATCTGGTAGGCGGCACATCTTTGTACTGCGTGATCCAGCCATCGGTAATGTCTTTAGCTTCGGCAACTCCATGCTCGTGGTGTGACCCGTCCTCAACAGCCTCGCCATTGACCAATATGCCGTTTCGCCTGGGTACTCCAGATAGCACGTTGCCCTGATCTTCCAGATTGTCGGTTTCGTTTGGCTCGGTAGACTCGAGGACAGTGGCGGGGTCGAGTTCAATCTTCGGCTCGAGTGTCTCTGCTGGGCCACCAAGAGGGTCTATGCCGTTGATATGATTTTCGCTCACGGCAATTGCTGGCTTGGGTTCTTCGTCGTCTTCGCGAGGGGCGATGGCGTTGAGAGCTGGACCCAGTTCGAAGTTGGTAGCATTGCTCCTGCCCATAACATAGGGAGTCCACGTTAACGCGCTCGGATTGAGCTGCACGTATTTCTTGGCCTCCCACTTTGCAATGTACTCGCGACAGTACTGCAAGTCAACGCGGAAAGCGTAGAGCTGCGTCAGCGGGTCCTTGACTAGACACCTCAGTCCCTCCAACGCTGATATCACGTCGTCTGGGGTCATTCCTGTGTCGTCAGATATCTGTTTGACGCTGAGGCCCTTCTTCCCAGTCTTGTTCTCGGCGACATGTTCCACAAGGTATCGGGACATGACCAAACGCCAGTAGTTGCGATACGAGACCAGGCCCATGTCTGACAATGGCTTCTCCGGAGATCCAGTCTTCTGCTCCACCCTGGTAAGGAGATAAGAGAAATCGATCAGCAGGTTTCCGTAGCCCTTTCGCTGATGGATAGGCAGAGTGAGAATGCAAGAAACGTTGTTCTGGCTGCTCGCCCGCTTCTCTTTGGAGAAATAGCCGACAAAGTGATAGCCTAGCTCGTCATACTCGCAAAGGACGTAGAAGAGAAACGGCTCCACGTCGTAGTAGAGCGTCTTGGAGCCAAGGAAGAGCTTGGCCAGGAGACACAGATTCTGGCAATAGACGGGATTTTTGCGACCGTCGACTTCAAAGACTGACACTGAACCATGCCGATAGATCTCGTCTCCGGGCGGGTGCTTTGCCGGACATTTCAGCTTATGTCGCCAGGCCACGTAGTCCGAGTTCATGTACTTGAGACAAAATTCGCAGATATACAGCACCCGGTTCCGGCTGTATTCCTCGGGATAAGGAGCAGCATACCACGTGTCGATCTCCCAGCCGCCAAACTCGATGCATTCAATCTGGCTCGCTGGCCCTGAAGCCTTCTTCGACTTCTTGACCGGGACCTCCATTTCGGCCTGCATGGCCAAGAGCCGCTGTCTCCACTCTTCCTCTGCCTTTTGCTTCGCCTCGTCGAATCGGCGGCGGTCGTCGTTGGTCGGCAGAGTCTTGGATGTGTCCGCCTCTGCTTCGCTGAGGATGCCGCCGTAAGGCTTGCCTTTCAGCTCGTCTGTCTCTTTATCGTAGAAAGAGTAAAAGGGCTGTGAATAGCTGGCCCCTATAAATGGGGCTGGTATGGGAGGTAAAGCAACGGTATGAGAAGCATGAGCATGAGGTCTCGAGGGCCGTCTACCACCCCTATTTGAGCGTTTCTTCTGCCCCCTGGGTTTCTGGGAGAGGATCTGGCGAAGGTTGGATGAGTCAACGCACATCTTGACGACTATGCTCGTCCGAGAACTCCTCACGATGCTAGCAAGAGGATCATGGTTCTTCGGACGCAAAGATCTCGGTCTCGTAGACTCGCCCGCGTCGTTTGTGCCGTCAGTACTATCAGCGGTATTTCTCCGTCGCTTGCGGAGAGCCATGATAACGTTATCGTCAGCCTCAATCGAAGACGTTTTGCGCTTCCTAAGCACACGGGATCCATCCATGGGGTCTTCGTCGAGCATCAGTTGGTTGAAGACTGAATGGGAATCCGGCTTCATGGCGCCTTTTTGCGCGGGAAGAAGGTCGCGGGCGAGTTTGGGCGCACCAGAGCGTCGGGAACCCAAGGAAGTATCTGCGTCAAGAGTCCCGTTGCGCTCGCCATCATCCGCTTCGTCGTCCTTTGCGCCTGCTTCCGACCCGTCGGCTGTGCAGTCAGGGCATTTCCAGTTGCCGGGGCCTATCGAGGATTAGTGAATGGGTAGTATGACTGCTAAGAGAGAAAAACGCACCTTGCTCATTGTTTAAAGCTCCGGCATCCCGCGCGCATTGCTGATGGGCTGCACTCTTGTTAGCTTTGTTCAAGAGATGATGGGTTTGGGCAAACGAACAGTTGTCTCCGCAGCGGGCGCACGACAGGAATGCCTCAAACTCCTCGCCTGGATCATGATCCTCGTCTTGCTTACAGAACATGCAGGTGTTCGCATTCCCGTTTTCTGATTCCTCGTCGTCGTCTACCTCCTGAATCTCAGCAGCTTCTTCCCACTCGGCTTCGGAATCCGAGTTAACGTCGCTGATGCTTGCCGAACTCGCGCTGTCGTCACTGTCATCTTCATTGTCTGTCTCCCCTGGTTTTATCTTGACTGCGCCGACGCGCTCATCATCGTCGTCCTCATCGTCTTCGTCCTGGTCATCTTCGATGCTCTGGATTCTCCGTTGTGCGTGGGCGTGGGCGTGGGCGTCTCGAGGCTCCTGATCGTCGTCCTCTTCTCCTTCGCCATCCTCGTCTTCAAAACCTTCGTCCTCGTCCTCGTCGCCGTCCTCGTCTTCGGCGCCATCCTCAGACTCGGACCGGTCGTCTTCGTCCCCCTCCACGTGCACGGCATCCTCCCCGTCATCGTATTCATCTTCGTTTCTATCTTCCTCGTCATACATGTCTTCGTCGTTATCCTCGCCCTCGTCTACCGGGACGCCAACCTCGATCTGATGCTTGGATGCATACAAGGCTTCGTTTTCGTCCATCAGCGCCTCTGGATTGGCGCCAACTTCCGAGAGTTCGGCCTCGCGCTCAGACATCATCATAACACTTTGTTGCAACTCCTCCTCCATGAGTTGCGCGTCCGCCA
Source organism: Diplogelasinospora grovesii (assembly GCA_033297225.1). NCBI lineage: Eukaryota > Fungi > Ascomycota > Sordariomycetes > Sordariales > Diplogelasinosporaceae > Diplogelasinospora > Diplogelasinospora grovesii. The sequence continues at coordinate 487,535 of MU853754.1, forward strand.
TCTTGAGCTTTTTCTATAGTCGTGTCTCTGTTGAGGAACTTCTTGCGGCGCAACTGTTGCGAGCTTGATCGCGAATCACCACCACAGAATCCACACAACCGACAAAGGTGGACAAGTTTATCGGTCGTGGCTCATACCCAGCGCATAGTGGTCTCTCGCGACGTCAGACCTCACAATTTTTGGCGGCATGCGTTGTGCGGATGGAAAGGTCGATGGCGCGATGCGCAAGGCATTGAAAGGTAACGTAGCTGTGTTGATCGCGAATCTCCGACAGCCCAGACGCGCGGGGCTGAGGCCACAATCAGAAAAAGGTAGAAGTTTGGTGTCTTTGCCAAAAGTTTAGATAGATAGTCGCGTTAATCTAGCGTTTGACGTCCTCAATCGCGCAAACGGTGCGAGTTTTGGTTAAAGTTCAGCCTGGTCATCGTGAGCGTATCCCTGGCCGCTGTTGGTCTTCCCCAAATGATAGGTCACCTTCACCTTCCCGATTGTTGCGCTTAGTCATTGATTTATGCGACCACCCGACAGACCTGGCCCACTTTACGGGCCCCTCTGGGCTGGGGAGCGGCCAAAGCGCCTTTTTATGCCTGAGGCAGATTCATCGGTTGTCCATCGTGCTCCAATTCGCGAAGCTTGCCGATGACTCTCGATAGCAGGTCGTTTAGCCCACCACCTCAGGAACACTACAACTCTAGGCTTTCCGTACGTATACTTGCGTCCTGTGACAGTAAGCTCTAGACTGACTCAATTGACCTAGGCCGACGTAACCGCCGCGATGCCCGTCCCTTTCGAGACCCTGATTCCCTATGGAATCATTCTTGCTGTGAGCCCTTGAACCGAGCCACCGCGCGAATTGAACCCGGCCATTGACAAGGAGCAGATGTTCGGAGTGACTGGAGCTGGACTTTCCAAGATCAGAAACATGCAGAACGGTGGAAAGCGACAGAGGCGATCATTGGATCAATGGGATAGAGTGAGCAGAACTTGGCTGCGGTCGTGGCTGGAAATATGCTAACTATCGAGCAGCAAAGTTAGAACCGCTCACTACCGGTCGGGAGGGACGAGCAGATCATGCTAACCATTCGGCTTCATAGTGATGGACCGTGACCGGAGACTTACAGGATTCTTGCGAGGCCAAACAGACAACCCAGCAGCGCCGCCCGGATACGAATTGAACAACCCGTGGAGGGTAGGTGGCTTCATGCGCACTGGATATCGATTGCGCGAGGCTGACATTGCATCTAGGTCGAGAAGCGTATGTCATAGAATTACCGAGTAGGCAGGAATCAGTCTGGCTCTGGAGACTCGAGTCATTTGTATCATAAGGAGGGTCGTTCCGGCAACGTCTTTGCTGCCGTGCGATGGAAATTCCAGCACTTCACCCATAGAGGAAGCCGAGAATATCTCCGCCGTTACCTGGTGAGCCGCAATTTGAAAGAGCAAGATCACACACACAGCCCAAGCTCCAATTGTGCTTGACTTCATGTTCTTTCACACTATTATATCTGTATCTGTGGCCTATTCTTGTTCAGACCCTCTAGCAACATACAGGCTTGACATATGGCCTGGCTCGACATGTAGCCGCACCGCTCACACGTCCCCAAAACCTGCCTGCTGACCGCCTTGGAGTTCCTCGGGCCACTCCTTATCGGTAGCTCTAGCAGCTTCTCTTTGAGTTCTGCCTTGGTTGCGGGCATTGTGTTCGCAACATCGATCTCGAGTTCTTTATGTGCTTCGTTATCCTTCAGCTCCTGCTCCATGGCAGCCATTTCGCCGCCAGAGCTCCGTCCATTCTGCGAGCCACATCCACCAATGTTCTCGTCGTCGCCAGCAACAGGAGTGGCCGATCTTCCTGTCCCTTTGCAGGCGCACGATGACGAGTTCTCGACTGGTACCAGTCTTGCCATATCCTCGCCGCTTCGAACGATATCTAGGATGGCACTCGGACGCACCTTCTCGAGATTCTTGATAAGACTTCTGGCACTCCCGCGGAATGCCTCCGGACTGTATATGCATTCGGTGCTGAAGTAGTCGAGCTTCTTGTGATGTGCATAGAGCACGATTTCCTTTTCATACGAGTACTTTAGGGGCTTGCTTCTCTTGACCTCCGATCTGCTGTCTCCTGTCACGATGCTGGTACTACGTGAGAGACGCGCCAGATCACCGCGGAGGAGGTTCATGAGAATAGTTTCGGCCACGTCGTCGGCATTGTGGCCCGTTACGACGTGTTTGATGCCGAGCATCTTAGCGCCACGGTCGAGCGCCTGCCGCCGGAAGACACCGCAGTACGTGCAGTTGCCCTTTTTGCCGATAGTCTCGACAACTTGGTCCATGGTCCAGCCATACAGTTCGTCGTAGCCCACTACTTTGAGGGGCATGTCGTACTGTACGGCATTTCGCTTGACTGTCTCCAGAGAGTCATCTCTATATCCCTTGATCCCTTCGTCTATACTTAGAAGTACAAGGTCGAGTCCGTAATTGTGCCGCTCGTTTAACGTCTTGAGAACGGAGGCAAGAACAGTCGAGTCCTTGCCACCCGATGCTCCTATTGCTACCTTCTCCCCAGGGTAGAATAGTCCGGATGATGTGATAGTGTGGTGTACTTCATCCTCGAACACGGTAAGAAAGCAGCTTCTACAAAGCTTCTTGTGGTTCTTTGGCCTCTTGATCAGTGCTCGCTCGGTCTTGCAGTTCGTGCATAGTATAGGCGCCATCTTTCCCAGAAGAATCGAGGCTCGGTGGCGGTTGTATGAAAAGTGACAACTGTTCCAAACCCGCCAAGTTTACTGAGATACCAGCGGCATGTGAAGGTTTATACATGGTGGGGCAACATGGACTGACTCAAAATGAACAGCGCGATTGCGCCACCCCATACGAAGGCTGGGGCCAAAAGTGTTCAGGATCCCAAGAGCGGTATGGTCTGTGCATACCGTGCGAATCTTTACACTATCTCTTCCACACTGTATTTTGGCTGCAACCTGGATCCTGTAATAATTTTGGGCATCAATTGAGCATGCCAAAGAAACATTTTTATCCCACAATTCAATCCATTAATAATGTGACTATTCCCAACTACGTTATAAAGAGCTTAAAAGAACGGGGAAAAAATGACCCGCTATATAAAGAGCCAGGGATGGAAGAAGTTAAAGAAGAAGGTGAAGATAAAGAGGATGTGGTTGATCTTGACGATGTAGATTTTTTATGGTAGGTGTATTTGGAAGGCAACCCACTGTAATTACAGTGGGCAGGCCTGAGCCATTTTAGGTGCACTGTGTGGTCTGTGCGTGAATTGGGGGATCCTGAACATTTTTGGCCCCAGCCTTCGTAGTGTGAGCTGAGGCAGCAGGGCTCGAACAGCGCTAACCAAAAGCGTTGTAGCGCACACAGAACCGAAGATTTCCCGCCATGCCCTACGGAAATTCCACAACTATTTTCTCCTCTCAGCGCTGCGAAACCGTTTCCCAAAAAATATTCGCATCTCAAGCAACCAGCCAGACCTTGAGCCGTCGCCCAACGATCACCATGGTAAGAAGATACACTTGAACAACTGCCTTCAAGCGCTCGTCCGAGTGCGCATCTCTACAAACATGCTCTCGATTGATTTCGAGATGCATTGTTTTTCCGCCTGTTGGTTCTGAACCACAGGTGAAGATTTGGCTTGAGCTGGCTCGTGGTGGGCAGAAATGTCAACCCGACCGCTCTTTAGAGTTAATGAAGACCGAAAGTCAATGTCCAGAACATTTACTGATGTCTTCTTCTCAATGATAGCCTCCTAAATCCGGTAAGAAGGCCGCCCCGGCCCCGTTCCCGCAAGGGAAGGCTGGTGCCAAGAAGGCTCCCAAGGTACGCTTGAATCCCCCTTCCCGGAGTTCCTGGGTCCTGCTGCTAACAGGTGATGGCGACTAGAACCCTCTTATCGAGAAGAGGCCGCGCAACTTCGGCATTGGCCAGGCCATCCAGCCCAAGCGCAACCTTTCGCGCATGGTGAAGTGGCCCGAGTATGTCCGCCTCCAGCGCCAAAAGAAGATCCTCTACATGCGCCTCAAGGTCCCGCCTGCGATCGCCCAGTTCCAGCTGGTCCTCGACAAGAACACCGCTGCCCAGGCTCTAAAGCTCCTCAACAAGTACCGCCCTGAGACCAAGGTCGAGAAGAAGGAGCGTCTCCTCAAGGAGGCTACCGCCATCAAGGAGGGCAAGAAGAAGGAGGACGTCAGCAAGAAGCCCTACGTTGTCAAGTACGGTCTCAACCACGTTGTTGGCCTGATTGAGAACAAGAAGGCTTCGCTCGTCCTCATCCCCAACGATGTCGACCCTATTGAGCTCGTCATCTTCCTCCCGGCTCTCTGCCGCAAGATGGGTGTCCCCTACGCCATCATCAAGGGCAAGGCTAGACTCGGCACCGTCGTCCACAAGAAGGTACAGTTATCTTCTGCCCGTTCAGCTCAGACAAGCCAACTAACACATACTCTAGACTGCTGCTGTCCTCGCTCTCACTGAGGTGCGCAAGGAGGACTCGGGTGAGCTCTCCAAGCTTATCTCTGCCATCAAGGAGGGTTACCTTGAGAAGATCGAGGAGTCACGGAAGAAGTGGGGTGGTGGTATCATGGGCGCCAAGGCCCAGAAGCGGATCGAGAAAAAGAAGAAGGCTCTCGAGACTGCTATCAAGATCTAATGAATTCCTTAAATAAAACGGTCGGGATTGGCGTGGCTTGCACTTCGGGACGGCGTATGGGATACCAAAACCAGATCAGGGTGAAATGAAACTGCTTGCTTCGACCGTATGCGATGTCTTCATAGAAAGACAGACTGTGCACGTGTTTGTAAAGTTGCGTAAACCATGAATCAACGTCAATCCCTGAAAGCAGCCATGGCAGCAAATGGGCGTGGGTGAAGGTGAAGATGTGTGGAAGCTCGGAGCCAAGGCCTAACAGTGGCTGCACATCACGGAGGGCTTTCATGCAACACTAGTGAAAGATCGCCGTGTCCCTGGGAACAAACCCCAATTGAGCCGGGGATGCACCGAGTTGACACCCATACCGAAAGCTGGGATCCCGGACGGCAAAACGGGTATTGATTCAAGGAGAACCCTTATTTCGTCCACGCGTGCTATCTCTTGGGCAAGCTGAGGCACATGCAGGCTTGATTGAACGTGCAACTAGGGAAGCAGGTGCTCACATTTCCAAAAACAGAAGGTTTGGATTTTTGATACATCTCCCCGGGGAAGTCAAAGCTCCACGGAAACCCGTGCTCCCCATTCCAGCCCCGAGCCAAGACTTTGTCAAACCTGGCTTGCTTCTCAGCACATGAGACTTGCACGCAGGAGGCTGTCAAGCTGGCAGCCCTCCTTGTTAACCAAAGAGTTTCACCCCAAGCATTGAACCGGGGAGGCAGGTATGCAGATCTCTAGCTTCATCTGCACCATCCGAACCCCCGGAGCCGGAATGGAAGCAGGATTATAAACGGTAGGACAGTCCGCCATTAGTGTTCTCGTTTCGTCATGAATTTTACTTGATCTCTCTTCTTCCGTTCCATATCCTACAATCTTCTTTTTCTCTTCATAATACCCATCTTGGTGAATATAGCCTTCAGTTTCCAAGTGGTCCGGAACACCGCCAAGTCTGTACTTGTCTTAGCGGGTTTCTCTTGGCGGAGTCGCATAATCGGCCCCTCCCGAAAGGCAGCACTCGGTCGGCGATTTGGGTGGGAACAGCCACGCCGCGATCTCGTGGTTGTTGAGTCGATCTGTGCTTGTGCTGGGTCAGGTCCGCAAGCCCGGCCGAGGGAAAGAAAAAAAAATCCCTCGCACAGTCATACATCTCACATCACTATAACTAATACCGTCGGTCTCTCGGTTTCTGCTTTTTGGCTTTCTCTTATTGTTAGGTTTGCGACTTTGAGACTCAAATGGCACAGGAACGTAAGTGCAACTTACCCCTCCACGGAGCCCCGGAAACCACAGCTACAGGTACAATTTACTAACTTACCGGACCGCAGAGGATCCCTTTCTCTATGCGCTCAGCTCCAACAATGCTTGGGCGGGCTACAAGGCTCACCAGAACCCCCAATTCTTCCCCAAACTTGCGAGCGGCCAATCGCCCGCTATTCGTACGTTCCCTACCTTTCCAGCCCCTCGAAATGATACTGACAGTGGAGCGTGCAGTCTGGCTAGGATGCTCCGACAGCCGCTGCCCCGAAACGACCATCCTCGGCCTGCAACCCGGCGACGTCTTTGTGCACCGCAACATTGCCAACATCATCTCCCCGACCGACATCAACACCTCTGCGGTTATTGAATATGCCGTCGCCCACTTGAAAGTGAAGCATGTCGTTCTCTGCGGACACACCGCCTGCGGTGGCGCCGCTGCTGCGCTCTCGGATTCTCGGGTTGGAGGTGTTCTAGACACCTGGCTTACGCCGCTGAAGGCCGTCCGCTACGCGCACGCTGACGAGCTCAACGCCATCAAGGACGACAAGGCCCGGGCGGTGCGCATCGCCGAGATGAATGTCGAGGCCGGAGTCAAGGTTCTCATGGCCAACATGACGATACAGGAGGCCATCAAGGAGCGCGGCCTGCAGGTTCATGGATGTCTGTTTGACATTTCCTGCGGCAAGATCAAGGACCTGGGCCACGGTACCAAGGGTGGAGAGGCACCGGGCACGTCGGATGACGTTGTTCGCGGCAAGCATGCTCAGCTTGTCTTCCGCGGTGGAAATGCTTCCATGGCTGTTCGTCAATAATTTTACACATTTATTTAAGTTTAGGGAGTGTTTAGCGGCGTATATGGGACGAACTGGCAGAATGCACAACATCAAGATAGCGAGCGTGGGTCCGGGATTGGATGGTTTGGGAAATCTTGAGTCAGGTATGAAACGTAAGCGGAGTACGGTCTCGATTGGAAAGAAAGCATTAGCATATTACATGTCATTCAGACATTTCATAAAGAATATCAGTCATGCCTAGTGTGCTGTAATTCTTGCCTCATTTGCTCGTATGCCCAGGGACGAGAATCTGTAAAGGGACGGGTGGTGATCTCATATTTCTCCCCAGGGACCTATTTAATTGCCCCTCACCCCACCATCCATTCCCCTCCGAAATACGGCAGAGTTAGTGCACTGTAGCTGCCCCTCTCGAGATCTCAACGGCTCAAAAACACCACCCCCGATCAGTAACTAACACCTGACAGTGGAGAAACCACTGACGCAATCGCCCGAGGACGCGGCCGCCTGAGCTTCGGTATACGGCGGCTTACTCACTCACAAGAAGGAGCTGAACGCAATCGGCAGGGCAGACAGAGAGCCTCTTGGCGATAATGACCAAATGGTCATATATATTTAGAGCATCATCCAATTGCTCACGGCACTCTCAATCGTTACACATCCATACCATACGCTTTTTTTAAAGAGAGGGAAGATGTCATTCACAGTTCTAAACGACACTGAAATCCGGTCCCTGTTGGAATCCCTTGCCCTCGACGAGCTGGAAGGGTTCCGCGCTGAACTCAAGTCCGCTTTGCATGAGTATTCAACAGGAACACAGTCCGTCCAGTCCGGTCTAATCCATCAACCAGAACGGACGAGCGTACACAGCAATGCCACCGGAGCAACGACGCTGTTCATGCCGAGTGCTAGTCCGGTTGGGCATGGCGTCAAGGGTACTTCCCCTTTTCTTTCTTTTCTCCATTCCTTCCTCTTTCTGGCCTTTTTGGTTCCCCATCCCCCTCCTTCTTTCGCCCTCACGTTGATGTTTTCCTCGCGCTCTCATACACTTGCGTTTATATACTAATATGTGTGTACAGTGGTTACGTTGAGCTCAGCTCCGAACCAAACCGACGACGGCACCAAGCCAGTGATTAAACCAACCGGCGCAATCACATTATTCTCCCCCTCCGGCTCCCCCCTCGGCGTGTTACACGCAAGCACTTTAACCGCGTTCCGCACCGCCCTGGCATCCCTATGTCTAGTCCACAAACGGGACACGGTCAAAACCCTGACCGTTTTTGGGTCTGGTGAACAGGCGTACTGGCACATCCGCCTGACCCTCCTCCTCCGCGGCAGTACCATCAAACAAGTCAACATTATAAATCGTCGTTTTTCAGAAGCTCCTAAATCCCTGCTCAGAAGAATCTACTCCGTCCCCCAGGTCATGAAGGACAGGGAGGGATGGACGGACTGTGTCTTTGGTGTGTTAACGCCCGGATATGGCGAGTACGACCGCCTCCTCCGTGAACAGGTCCGGCAAGCGGATGTGATAGTCTGCTGCACCCCCAGCACTGCCCCCCTTTTTGACGCATCTATCTTGACGTCCCATGAGGGTCGGCGGAAGGGACGTCTGCTGGTGGCCGTGGGCAGCTACACACCCAGCATGAGAGAGCTGCCGGTGGAGGTGATACACCAAGCGATCAAACATAGCAGCAGCCACGAAGGGGGTCATAGACATTTCCACAAGCACGCTCAGGAGGGCGGGGTTATCATCGTGGATACGTTAGATGGGGCGCTCAAAGAAGCTGGGGAACTGATTGACGCGGGCGTGGACGCGAGGCAGTTGGTTGAGTAAGTCCCTCCCTCTCCTCACAACACAACACATAACCTTTATGCTTCATACAAGATTTTGTGTCCCCCCCCCCCCCCCTTTTTTCTATTTAATATCTCTAAACCCCCCCTTCACTTTCTCTATTTTTACACCCTCTCTTCGTTTCTAACCCTCCCCTCCCCCGCTCGCCTGTTGGTGACCCTCCCCTCCCTACCTAGCAAAATATGCCCGGTGATCCATCCTCACACACACAAAAAAAACTGGGGATAATGAAACCTATCAAAACACTGCGAGATATTCCCCTAACAAAATATTTTTTAATTTTTAATTTTTAAATTTTTAATTTTTTATATATCTGAAACTGGGTAAACTGACAAAGGGAATAATAACCAACCAGGCTAGGAGAACTCGTAATGCTCCACCGTATAAAACAGTCGGAGCAGGAACAACAAGAAATCTCCTCCGAGACCGTGACCGACACCGTGACCGACACCGCCAGCAGTGAATTATTATTAGAAAAGCTCGACATTAACCTTACTGGGGAGGGCAGCAGCAGCAGCAGCATGTCATCCGTATTCGGCTTCTCGTCATCATCAAACCGCACACAATCCCCAGGCAGAGAACGACGAGCTTCTTCTTCTTCTTCTTCTCACGGATCTTCTACTACCACCACTGAACAAAAAAAACAGACAAAGAAGAAAGCCCAGAAGGAAGATCAACTCTCCCGCTGGCTCCAGAACGGAAATGTGATCTACAAGAGCGTCGGTCTGGGACTCATGGATCTGAGCGTGGGACTGCACATGATCAGGTTTGCCAAGGAAAAGGGGGTGGGTAGTCATATTGAAGGATTTTAACACCCCCCCTCCCACCATCATCACTTGGATGATTATGGCCGGAAAAAACTGGTTTACCAAAAAAAAAAAGAAGGGGGGGGGTTCGTTATATTTTGCGTAACGATAGAGTTGTCATGGGAAATGAGAAGCTCTGGCTTGTGGATTTTGGCTTGTTGGCAAGTACGGTATCTGGTCAAGTTTGCTAGAGGGAGAGAAGAAGGTGTTGTAGTCATATTGAGCGGATTCTGGACCCTTTAGACATGACATGACAGAAGCTCGTTCATTAATGAGGGGTTATTTTATGTCGGACAGAATTGGGTGGCTGTCACAGAGTTTTTTTGGCCCACGAGAGAAATTGCTAGTTTAAGTTTAAGAACAATAGAGATTGTGTCTTGTGTATACGCTATTCTGCGCAGGAGGATACTACCAAAAAAACCATGATGTTCATTAAACTCATGAAACCAAATCTAACCCAGTCGGACCAGTGCACATGTTACTTTGGCTGTGTCAAGTTCATTCCCTAACCAAAGTAAAAAAAAGAAATAACCGATTCCACCCATCCATCCTATCCATTGTCGCCTATGTGTAAACATTTCCCAAAGATACCCACAGTACCTAAGACATTGAGAAGAACGCCCCTCGAAGTCAATGTCGTGTACGCTTCGATAGCCCTGGAAAATGCACAGAACCCAACTGCAGTTTGTCAGTCTCCCTGTGATGTCCCGTATACAACACCCGAGAAGGTCTAAACTTCTAATCAATCTTCGCGTTCGCCAGGCTCCGTGCCACCGGGTTGTGGATGTTGTTGACTTGGTGAGTCGCTGGCAGCCGCTTGTATTTGCTCTGCTTCTTCAGGCGCTTTCGAGCCACCATGACGGGAACAGAGCTTTTAGTCACCAAATAGTTGGAGAAGGAGCCCAGAATAACACTGAAACGACCGATCCTTGTTAGCTAAGCGTTCATCAACAAGTGTGAAGGGCCTAAAACTCACCCCTTGAGCGCGCTTCTACCTCGGCTTCCGAGAATAACAAGCGTCGGACTGACGTGGTCGATGACCTCGGTGATCAGGTGCCGCGGGTTCTTGCAATGCAAAACTTCAACAATCACTCGAACTTGAAGTCTCGTCTTTCGAAGCAACTTCGTGACACGCTCGCTGATGTCGTGGACAGCTCGGCAACGCTCTTCTTCGGCCTTGCTTCGCTCCCTGCCCGACGGAGAAGGACTAATTCCTGGAGTCTCAGATTGAGCGAGTGGGGAGGGGCGATGAAGAGCCAAAGCAGTGCCGCCCGGACTAGTGGCGCCCATACTCGTCGTCATCGCCTTGAGAGCCGCTGCTTGCTCCTTCATCGCTTTGGGTTCATCAGGTACCAAGGTGCCAGTGTCACCCACTATTCCCGTCTCCTCGTCGACACAGTAAATGGCAATGAGCGTATCACCGTCTCGTAGAACAGTCCCGATCGCCCATTCAAGAGCATGCGTAGACTCTTCACTCATATCGGTAGCCACCAGATACTTACGCGGGTGCCTATTGTCATCCTCAGCCTCCTTGACCAGCTTGTAGTACTCTCCGCGCGTGATGATCTGAATTGTTCGATGAGACTCCGGGGTGTTCACAATCTGTGTCATGGCAAATGACAGCTTCTGGGCTCTCTTAATGTCGCCGAGATCAGCTTCCGTGTCCGAGTCCATCGGCGTGTTCAGGCCGGATCTGGGAGGCAGGTCGAAGCTGGTTGCAGGGTGTACGCCCTGTTTGGCCTGCTTGACTCGGTCGCCAGAGGGGTTTGTAACCGTGATTTCAGGCTCGTCCAGCAGCGACCTGTACTGGTACATGGGCTGCTGAGAAGCCACCTGGATTCCTATGTAACATTATCGGCATGTTGCCATCGTCAAGAATGGAATGAAATACTTACGCTCCTCTTCAGCAGCCGCTAGGAGGCTCTTTGGAGTCCTTTGCGCCTCCGGGGAGACTGAAGCAGGACTCTGTGGGCCCTTCTTGTTGCCTGACCCGTCCTTGTCAAAAGTTCGAGCGGTCTTTCTACCACGCTCACTCTCCTCATCCGACGAGCTTCCTGCATTGTCTTCGCTGCTATCTTCAGCCATCAACTCCCCATCAGGACCAATGTAGTCCTTGTTCAGCCTACCGCTGCCCGGAGTGGCGTCGTCCGACTTCTTCCGTCGTCCCAGCTCGGAAAGGGTACCCCCTGAACGCATCAGAGCGGCATCAGTCAGGCGTCTGTATGCGTTGTTGAGATCAACGGTTTGAGCATCAACAATCAAGGATCGCTGATTGTCACCAAGCAAGGATCGCCCGACGGGACTCAGGGGCCGTCCCGGCAACAAGCTGTTGTGCGGAGAGTTGGACCGCATACCAAACCGGTTGTGGGGAGACTTTGATTTGTTGGTCAGACGACTGCTTGACGGTCCCGCGACGGAGTAGTGCCGCCCCCTATCACCGGGCAGAACTAAACCAGCCATATCGCCGCCTCTCATCACTTCTGCCATGGAGGTAGAGTTGGCGGTCGACCGCTTGCCTCCCTGTGTATTTCGCTTCGGAAGAGCTGCGCCGACATGGCTTGTGATGATGTCAGAAAACTGGTAGTTAGAAGTAGGATCCAATCGTGAAGCCGACGATCTCGGCCCAAAATCAACGGGCTTCAGGGCAGCGTCCGACATGCTGCGCGGATGGCCCGTGTGACCTGCATGGGCAGTGCGGAATGTCGAGTCGGTAGGCGACGAAGGGTTGCTGAGGACCTGCTTGAATCCCGCGGACGAGGAAGGCGGAGTATCCACGTCCAACATGCTTCGAACCGGAGGCGGCGGGCGACTATCAACATCGAGCATGCTTCGCACTGGAGCTAATCGAGGGGATTTCTTCTTAGTACTAGCAGTCTTGGGAGAACCAGGAGGAGATGTGACAGCAACAGAAAAGTCGTCACCAATATCGAGCATGCTGCGCACTGGAGAGCGGGGCGTGGTGTAGGGCGACGGGGAGCGTCCCCCCGTCAAGCTGGGAGCTCTCTGTCGGGTCGCCGAAGGACCCTCCAAAAGCGCGAGCACCTCCCTCCGCTCTTCATCGAGCATCGCCTCCAGCGACATGGCCGGTCGAGACATGTTGGGCAGCTGGCCGAGCAAGAGCGCTACTGGCTGGTGTTGTGGCGACAACTACGTAAGTAGCGTCGGGCTGGCTGTTCGAGCTGGCGGATCGGACAGCCTCAGCGTGAGGCGGATGCAAGGACGGTGGTCAGTGGTAGATGTCGTCGGTGCACCGTTGGAGCAAATGTCAGCATGGAAGAATGTGAGGTCGATATCGAATGAAAGCAAGTCGCCGAAAGAGCATCGTGTTCCAGAAGAGTGCGCCCTTTGTCAGCTTCAGATCATGGCGGGGCCGCGACCTGGCTGATTTTCCAAGTGCACCTTGTTGCCAAGGTGGCCGATCAGAGCAGGCGCGACTGGTGAGCTCTTGCCAAGACACCACCGGGAGGAAGGACCAGGGCTGTGCACACCACCAAGAGAATGGCAGTTCCGAGACATAAGATGACCCGTAGAGGCGCGTGATGAGGTTGTCGATGTCGTAGGATCAATTGAGTAGCTTTATTAGGGTCGTTGATCTCCGCAGAAAACAATCTAACCATACGATAATCTATGCGGGGGTGGAGATATCTGGTGGAGGTGCGCAGCGGAGCTTCGAGGTTGACTTGTGTTGCATCAGAGGACTGTGATTGGAGTTCTTGGAGAAAGCCGCTTCGGGTCGCTAATCGCACGAAGCTGCATGCAAAGCTATGGTGCACTGTGCAGCGTGCTTCACGGCGGGATCCGACAACGCAAGAGTTTTTCCAATGTCACCTCATAAGCTTCCATTATCGTGCAATAGGCAAGATAAGGAAAATGGTTACGGGTTAAGACGGAGAAGAAAAACCGAGCATTACGAGTTTGTTCATTCCCAATCCGTTCAATTTCTTTCCATCCGCGACTTTAAAAGTTGTTTGTGTTTCTCAAGCTGAAGTTTGGTAGCACAGGGACAGCCGGTGTACCTGACGCTGTAGATGTAGATAAGCTTCCAGTAGCCGCAGTTCCTTTACGGCACTAGATGTCATTGGCTGACTCGACTTCATTCTGTACTCGAAATATTTGATAAAGAGCTATGAATCATAGTGTACTGTTGTATAGGAGGGATTGGACATACGCGCAAATAGAACAGCTCGACCTTCTCATTATGGTCCAACATTCAGCAATTCTTCATACCGCCAGTCGTAATCTCAACTTATGCCTACCCCCTAGACGTATCTGTATGTTGGATTGGACACGATCCCATTCAGCATACAGAGGTTATGAGATATTGTCCTGAATAAGACCCGCCTCCTACTGCAGAATATAGCTACAAATAATGTACATATTTTCACACACCTATTTAGAAACTCTTGCGCTTCCGTCTAAGATTAGGACTGTTCAAGTTAGCTCTGGCAGTCGTGCCAGCCTTGTGAAGCTGCTGCCTCTTGTCCCAGACGCCCGACCGACCCTCGACCACAGCCACGATCTCCTCGGCCACGCGGTGCGGGAACATGGTCCTTCCACTTCCCTTGGACTTCTTCTTGTTCACCACGTCGAGAATCCACTGGAACGCTATCCGTCTCCGCTGCCTGGCTGCAAGCGGCACCGGGACATCGAGAGAGAAACCACCACCAGCCATTCCCTTGAGCGCCCGTACGCGGATCAAGGGAGCTACCGAGTCGATGGCGAGGGTAAGGTAGAGGACAGGGTCTAGGGGGAGGTGGGACGCAGGAGGTGCGCCCGGAAGGAGTGGTCTTGCGGGGTTGAGTTTCGGCGGCGGTGATGTACGGAGGTAGTTGAGAATTATAGCCATATCCTACACCCATTAGTCACCATCTTTCTCTCTCTCTCTCTACATCTGTCCGCTAACGGCAGTGGAGGCTTACCCTCTGCGCCTTGCTAAGCTTCCCATCCTGCATAAGCAGCCTCGTAATCTGATCAACCACCGGGTTGTAGCGATGCTTCATGTGCATCTCCGAAGGGATCGGCAATTCAGGCAGACCGTATTTGTGGCCTTCGACCGACACGTCAAAGGGGTTCAGGCCATATGCGACCATCTGCAGCTGGCTCAGGGCGGCTTCGTTCTCGGCGCTGGTTGTCTCCAATTGCCCTTCTGAGGAAGACGTGGTAGATGACCACCTCTTGGTTGTCCTGGATAGCTCCTTCACATTTGGCTTGTTCTGGTTTCGCGTTTGTGATGGTGTGGTCGTAATGGTTCGAGGCGCCGCGACGGCAATGCATGGCTGGGCGGGCCATTGTGCAAGAGGCCTTGACCGAATGGTCAGGTTCCGACACACGGCCGTCAATGTGTTCAACCGAGGAGGCATCTTGTCGTTGTGTGTGATTGACTCCTGTACCGAAGACGACGACGACGACGACGACGACGACGAGCGCGATCACGTTCAAACCACAAATGAATTGTCCTCAGAAAATTATCAGCGATCCGAACTTTTGCCGGTTGCAGGGCGATAAGCACGCGCTCACGTGCTGAGCAATGTTAATCCCAGCGCTAAACTCTTTTGCACACCTTAGCGCGCCGTACCGCACAGGACAATGCCGACCGAGCCTCACCGTTCATTCCGTCCCCGACAGCGGTGATCGGGCGGCGATCCAGATTGGATCTCTCCGTTTCCGGCACCGGATCGGATTCTCCAAAAGTTCATGATCTAGAAGCCGGATTGTCATGGATGTGCCTGTTCTTCCCACTGCTGTTTCGGTGTCATGGGACCAGCTTTCTTCTGTGATGTGATAGAGGCTTGATTCCCTCCGACGGAGTCTGTCTTCATAGCACGTGGACGAGGCACAGGCTGTTCTTTGAGAAGAAGTGAGTGTTCAAGTGATCTAAGGCGTGAATTCCCTCAATTCATGTCAATTCACCTGCAAGCAGATGGGTGTATAGTATCCCAATGCATTATTATGAGCCTTTTCATCTCAATCAAAAAGGATGGAAGCACACGACCGACCCCCGCCATCCCAAGCTACAGTCCACATCGAGGATATCACCTGAGCTTCACCCCCGCTGGCCGCGGCCTTGTGGCTGCATATCGAATGACCTTCTGAGCTGAACCATCAATTCCACTTACCATCCGTTGCGCAAATCATAGTTTATGTGCCGAGAACCCAGAGCCTCCTGCGTCATTATCTCTCTTAAGCATTCGTGCTCTCATGTATGTACAGTACATATGTTTTTCTCTGTTTGCTCGTTTAGACCTTCTGTTTGCAACTACTTTTACACACTATAAACTCACTACAGCACTAGTTCTACTCTCTGCATTATGCAGTATGCCCTGTAGTTAGTTTAAACCCCCACTTCCGAATTGTTTGTCATTGCATTCGGAGTACATGCATAATAAACAAGGTAGGTTATGATGATCCCATGGGGAAGGGATTGTCCTTGTCTATCCATACAAGAGCCGCGTCCCCATCGTTGGGGAACTGTCCCAATCCCTTTGGGCTGTGAACAACTGCACTTTCTAATTTTTGGCTGACGCCTTCTATGGTGCTAGAGGTGCCAAAACGCCACGATTTTTAGTGGCACCCAGTTGCGTTCGTTTATAACTATTCCCTGCTGCCAAGAAAGTACCCGGACTTGTTCTCGCCCAAAGGGACATACCGGTATGTGCGTCTCTGGCTTCTGCACACACACAAACAGCTTGACGCCACCGGAAAAGCGACGCGGCGGCATGGCGGTCACGGGGACCAGAACCTGCATCCTCACATCCTCTTAAAACTTCTCCCCCAACTCTTGCAAGGTAGGGAGTGTACCCCCGTCTCGGTCAACCAGGCCTCAGACAAGGGATGCTCCACTTGCTGACCGGGGTGGGGACAGGTATGGGGGTAAAGTTCTATCACTTGCACACCAGCAGGAAGCACACGCATTGTCGAATGAGAATTGATCAATTGCACTCTCTCTTACACAACTGGAACTCATCCGTAATCCTTCCTGGCAATTGGATCCGTAATTATTTGGAAATCCTGCAGCTTCAAAAGGAGAGCACTGAGCAAACAGCTTTAATGTGTAAAGGTGATTTTCAAAGTGATCGACGGCTAATGTACCCCTGGCAGCCCCTCTACATAAAGTCCGCAAGCTGTCCCCCCGAAAGGTTCAGCATTTGGCTCGGTCTCTATGTTTGGGTGCGGTGTGGTTGACAAGGACAGGGGACGTAAAGGTCCAGACCTGTCCGGGTGTCTGTTCATCACTGGACCCGCATCATCACATTTCAATTTCTTGGATCTCCGCCTTCACCGCGTTGCAGGCGAAGGGCAATTGCCGGCCGCCAACACTAACAACACGGATCCAAGCAAGGGATAAGAAAAAAAAAAAAAAAAAGAAAACATTTGAGGCGCGCAAGAAGTCTAGAAAACCTTAAACTTTAAAACTTTCCATCTGCATTACGAGTAGATAAAGATAAAAGAAATTCATGTCTAAGTCATAATAGGTTACTCGTCGTGTGATCTTTAGCTGCTGCGAGCTGTCGTTTGTCTGTTCGTACTTTTTTTTTTCTTTTTTTTTTCTGGTTCATATTTTTTTCTCTTATCCCCTGCTTTTCCTTTCCCAGCTGTCATTAAAGTGAGATTGATCATCAGGTCGATGTCCACACCTCAAAAAAAAAAGAGGTGAAAAGCAAAAAGCAAATATTTCGTATCTAGTTGTTTTTTTTTTCGTCTCCGTCCCGTCGCTAAAATGAATGCAGTAGTAGTTTTTGCGCGCACACATATAGATGAACTGATGCCATCTCCATTATCCTAAATCCCATTCCCATCCAAGAAAAGAAAAGAAAAAACCAAAGTAAGCTCCATATCCCAGCTGCTGCCCGCCCGCCCGCCGCCGCCGCCGCTGCTTTCAGCTTTCCCGGCCTCCCTCCCGTCCCAAGCTCCACAAGTAGTATCCGTCCGAGTCTCCATTTGATCTCGCATGTGACATAGCGTGCAGCGAAGATCCCTCTCGCTTCCTCACTGTTCATCTCATCCCTTAACTTCTTCTCCTCGACAACGGAACCGTCCGTGTGTCTGTCTAGTGGTGACGGTCGGATCGAATGAGGATGCCAGGGAATGAGCGAGCGAGCGAGGGGCGGAGGAATGGACAACCCAACAAAACCGACCGACCAACCAACCACCTATAGAAAATGAAATAGGCAAAGGGAAAAGAGCTTGATCAGAAGAAAGGAAAAGAAAAGGAAAAGTAGAAAAGAGTGACGACCCAAAAGAATGATTATAGAAATGAAACAAGAGACTTTTGCGCCGAATCCATGATATTTGTTCCCTTTGTGCCGCGTGGCATGACCGGTTTCCCTCAACTCCAGAAGAGAGCAAGCAAGGCAAAGTTGGTATCGATTGTTTGGTACTCGTACAAGGAGCAAGGAGCAGTGGCCGGCAAAAAAGCAAACACAAGAGAGGAGCTGTTATAAGATGTGTGTCGAGAGAGGGAGGGGGAAAAAAAAAAGAAGAAACTGTAATATCGGGAGCGACTGTCCGGAATCGAATCGCAATCGAATCGCTCGTCGTCTTGTTCTGTCGTTGTGCGTGTGTGTTTGTGGCTGTCCACTCGTCCTGGGTAGTCGTGTGCTGTTTTACCATCCACCACGACTGGTTGAGGGCGAGCTTGGATTTGACCCGGTGAGCCAACCCAATGCCACCTCAGCTGCGTCTTCTTTCGCGTTGTGGAGGTTCTTTCCGTCGTACCAGAATCTCGCATGGTGTACTGACCCGTGGACCGTCACTCGGCTCGACCAAGCTGTGCGACCGCCTGTGCATATGTTTGTTAGCACGGGTATGCTGGGGTTGGGATGAGGGGGAGGGGCAATGTCTTTGTCTGCTCCTGCAACACACAACAACTCACCTCTTCTATCGGAGACAATCTCGTATGATGGGGCCGCGATCTGGTATTCCCCGCAGGCCACTGTAAAATAGGGTAACGGTACGTCAGTCACATGAGCTTCCCCGCCTGTAGCTTGTTGGTTGTATGTATCCTACCATCGAGCTTCTTCTGCCAGGTGGAAGGAGCAGGCACCGCGTCGTTGCTGCTGCTGCTGCTTCTGTACGCCATGCCGAACGACGTCAATGGAGCTCTTCGAGGAAGATAGGAGAACAAAGGCCGAAAAGGAACAAAGCAATGCTGGAAACCGCCCGCCGTGAAGACCGTAGAGCAAAGAATGGGGTATCGTGGATAAGGGAAAGGTGATAGCAGCTTCGAGGTGATGGATAGGTGTAGACTCCTTTCGGGGACTTGTTCGCTTTTATAATCTCTTTATTATATACTTTCTCGGTTCACAGTCCCAACGCAAGAGACACCAAGACTATTAGAGGTGGACCAGGCGGACTGATGTGGCCGAGTGGTATTAGACAATCGACGGGAAGTGGTGGTAATCTTGTTCTTGCTTGTTTGTCGCAAAGGTGCAGGACGGGAGCAGAGGTTATTATTATTGGCAAGTGACGGGATGATGCATCGTGAGCCGGTGATGGAGCTTGCTTCTTTAAGTGACGGGAGGCACGCGAGGGGATAACTAACGACAAAAAGAGAGGAGGGGAGGAGAAGACAGAAGAGGGAAGCACCCAGTTATTTCAATCGACTTAGAAAGAGATACCGTATACTGGAGGAATTGCTTTTGGGCATAGGCTGGTTCGCCTGTCTCAACGATACATATCATTGGTACTTTTGCTTTGCTCGTGCTGGTGGTGCGTCTGTCGCCGTGGTTGACAGCAATCAGAAAGTAGCCTCTTTTTCCCAAGAGGAAAATATGATTACCTTTCTTTTCTTTTTCTTTGCTTCTTTTTGCGCGCTCCTCGTCTTGGTCCTCTTCCCCCCCGCCCCATATGTACGTCCTGCCACCAAGTCACATCTCCAGAGGCTAAGAGGCGTCCGTGGCACTCGGGACAGATCCATTGGGACTGGAGCAAGCCATGACACTAGAGTGTACATCACATTGGTCGTGCAGTCATGACAGGGAAAGCAGCACACGGCATGCCCCGGGCAGTAGTGTAATGCATGTACATGCATAACCATACAGCGTAGCGTGGACGTAATACCGAAAAACTCGGTTCTGGGCAATGAACGGGGCAGGCAAGTACCGTGCACAAGATTTTCGGCCACAGGGCCCAGCGAGATGATGCAAAACGCAACACAGGGGGAGAGAATAGGGAAAAAAGCAAAGTGATGGGAGAAGACCGGACGCAGAAGCACACACCAAGTTGAGAGGGGTCGCTCCAGGTCATCTTGGCCCCACACCCCGCCCAAAAAAAAAAGCGCACTCACAAAAGTGATCTGTGCCACCGTGAAGGACATTTCGACACTGTAGCTGCAATAATTCAGGCGCAGATTACAAGCTACAGACAGCGTCTAAAAATCAGACAAAATTCTAGTATGTTGTTTTCATGTGTCTCTTATGCTCTGATGCTTTTTTTTGTTTTGCATACATGATGCGGCTCAATAAATCGAGGCCAAATCTTGATCTTTTGTGAGTGCGCTTTTTTTTTTGGGCGGGGTGCCCCATTGAGCATGTAGCTACCCAAAACGTCCAAGAGCCCCACCAACCGATGGCCAGGGGTTTGAGTGATCAATAAGATACACCGCGGACAGAGGCGTGCTTTTCTGGCTTCGTTCGGTGGCGCATAAGATGCTACGAGCTGGGCAGAAATGCTCTAAAGCTTCGATGTCAGATTGGCCTGTTCTTGGTCTGTTCGGTGAGTTGTCAGATTGTCAATTTGGTCCCTCGAAGGGGTTAGGAATCTAAGCCTACGACCCAATTGCGACTCCAAAATAATGAGGCCCAAGGGAATTGTAGCGAGGTGCAAACCCCTCACTCGCTGGTGGGGGAGCTTCCTCACCTTAATGCACAACTCAGAGAATTGGGAATCGGGCAGGCAAGTAGCATACCTGTAGGTCCCTAGTATCAGAGGCCACATGCCTATTGGGCGAGAAAGAGGTGTTATCTCCTCGAGTAGCCGCCTGTCAATTCTTTTCTCCGTGGATTGCCTGTTACAGTCTGTCACCGGTTCTCCCCGTCTCTCCGAGTTCTCTTGCTGCACCGATGGGTCCAATTTCAATTCCGTGCTATTATCGAGTAGTATGTCCTAGGTAGGTCGCGATTCTCATTGTAACTATCCTGTTTGCTTTTGGCCTGTTGCCGCATTCGAGGTCAGGGGTTTCCCGGCCGCAGCAGGACCCAAGGACTCGGGCCCGGAAGCGAGCTGGAAAATAATCCGGGAGAAGAAACGAAGAATGACATGACAACAGTGGACTTCACCGGTCGTTTGCTTGCTGCTCTTCGTCCCTCCCGCCCGTCTTCGTCGGCATTCTTCCAACGCTGGCGGCGGTCAGACTGTCAGGAGCCGCTAGCGATCCACCCCCATCCGCTTGTCCCAGTCCGTCGGGAGCCTCGTCAGTGGCACGGCTGCGGTTATCCATAATTGCATGCAATGCATGGTGCGCATCATTGAATGGGCATTGATTAGGCTCTGAAAGAATTGGGTCCTCGACGGTTAGCGCACCTGCAAAAGCGATAATTCCATCTGCTCTCAGCAGTTCTGCGTTTTGAAAAGCAACGGATGACACGTTCCCGGGAAGTTCTGTGCTTGCTTTTGCGAGTTGTGATGTTGAGCAGCTTCAACATGGGGCATTTGCTGGCGTCTGCGGAGCTCCACATAGCGTGATCCAGAGCAAGCTCGAATGCAGATCCGGTCGAATGATGTTGGAATCCCCGACAAATGAGCACAGACACTAGCACCACTGTGCGTGAGTACTTGCAGGAAGCCGAAAAGAGCGGCAAAGAAGTACTGTACATACATACAAGGTTCTGTTGGCAGGTCTTCAGGTAGCGACCATCGAAGAAGCAATGAGAACAGCGGCCCGGGTGAGGTGTTTCGACGCTTGTTGGAAGCTATGACATCCGCAGCCGTATCACTGGACATATCTTGCCTTAGTGTAGCCACTGCGGTCTCCCATCACCTCAAAGTCAGAAGGTCTCTGCTTTGTGACAGAACAGACCCAGCGACCACTCATTAGCAGGTGGGTATCTCTGAGCGGAATGACGACGTATCCAGACGAATCTGGGGACGGCCAAGGTGTGCTGAGGCCTGGCGAGTCCTGCCAGCGAAGCTCACGAGGACAAGAGAACCCCTCTGCGGCGGACCCTCAGCCCTGCCACCAACCCTATCTGGCATCGTGGCGCTGCGCTGCATGCTGATTGTCCTTGGAGCACACTTTGGGTCAAGCTTTGAGTTGCGATAGGGCCAGAATAGGTGATCAGCATGCAGGACATGGGTCGGCTGACACGCGGCTCGCTCACGGCCGTCCGTTTTCCATAGGTTGGTCGGCCTGTGGTGTAGACGAGTGAGAGGGTAAAGCAAGAAGAGAGAGCATGACAGAAGCAACGAAAAACACAACGTTCAAGAGCAACAGCAAAGGCGTGGAAAGCACGAACCAACCGTTCGACCAGAGTTCCGGCTGGAGACTTCCGGGTCATGTGTCAGGGACTCTCCAGTATGGTCAACCAATCGCCATCGAATCATGAGCGTCCGGACAATGGTTATTCGAGGCACGGCACGGAGTACGTCCAAGTCCGTCCGGCTGGGCACGAACGGGGTCAACGGTAAGGTACGAATGCCGATGGGACAAGAAAAAATTTCAAGAATAAGCGGAAGGGAACAAGCGTCGGAGGTACTACTTCAGGCCACTGTCGGTGTTTCAAAGAAAGGAATGACAGCTGTGGTGAATCGTTTCAATGTCTCTCGAAATTGGCCGATGCAGGTCGCCCGTGTATCACCAAAGGGCCTGACTGCCCTCCGAACCCGGAATGAGCTTAAGACAAGACATGAAGAAAGAAAGTATGCAGAAATGCGGGATATGATGGGCTATCAACTCTGAGGAAAGAGAAAATCTGACGGTTGCGCCTTTCGAATCAGGCGGCACTGAGGAGGGTTCCCAATATGCATGGTGTGGCAGGTTTCTTTTTTATATGTACGTATCATTATAAAACAAAAATACTCCGTAATCGATTTTTTAATGTGGTTTTCAGTTTTTTAGGCCAAAATAGAACACAATTTGGTGTAAA